>ML801070.1:244153-280431 GCA_009831015.1 Picea engelmannii
AATTCCTCCAATTGTTTCACCCAAAAAGTAACAATATAGATGAAATATTATATAATGATCCAATCTAGATCACCTCGACTAGCTTAGTTTTCAATTCTTACTAATGAGATTGACTCTATATCTTCAAGGGAGAATGGATTAGTGGCTTAACCACTCTCTGTCTTTTGGGTGTGTCTCCCCCCCTTGAAAAATTTATCCACTTGAACTAAACATTCTTTGAGGTCCTTCTCGAAGTGTTTATAAATATCCAAAACGGGTTACATCAACCTAGTTGGAAATGGAAGTTGCTCCAAGGATTGGCCTAGTTGCATCTCTAGTACAAAATCAGAATCTGAGTGAACCACAATTCCCATTTTTCTTTGGGAGATATGATTTTAGTACATACTTCTTTTTCCATGAGCTCTTGGTTGAAACTTCTGGGAGGATGTATTTAACTCTTTTGGTAGTGCTCGAATTCTTGAACCCCGACCATAAAAAAAATTCCTTGTCAAAGATGGCTTCAATCAAATAATAGGGTAGGTTTACTCTTGTAAAATTATGGGGGTCACCCCCCCTCGAGTGCACAAAAGTGTTATCCATGTTTATATAAAACCAATTTTTTTCCACATGTGCATTCGACAAAGCCTACGAAATTTGGAAAATCTGATTGGTTGCCAAAATCATTATATGATCATACCATTGAACAAAGGTAGCTTCATTGAATTCCATGTTCTATGCATCCTTTTGGATTTTCCATGGATCATACTATAGCACAAGAATTGTATTGTATTCCATTGAATGGATTTCTTGACCCCAAGGAGGATTCCATTTCCATATAGAGAATGTAAGAAGTAGGTACCTGAAAATAAAGTATTTGGTTACTGTATGGGCATCGACACAAGCCTGGAGGAATTAATCCATTAGGAATTTGCACCAACTAATCTTAATACTCTATATGTAGAATCATTCATAGAGAGTGAATCCAAGGTGAACTAACCCTTTGTGTACTTGTACATAAGGAATCTCATGATCAACTAGCAGGTAAAATATACCTAGTGGTTGTTAATTATTGAGACAATTGCTCCACAACCCCCTCTCTTTGTTTCATAGTGATAATATAGGTTAGGTTCACCTTTTTGGCCTAAGTGTTTACATGCACCTTGAAATGCATGAGACATATCTTCTCCCTCCATGGAAATGCTTGTCAATGAATGAATATATTGTACTTGTATAGGATGTGCTTTTTCAATCCAATGAGGATGAATGCATACCCTATTAATTAAGAATTTGGTGCACTTCATTACCTCCCCTATAGTACCAAATACTAAGAGATTGAGAAACTTAGTGAGGGTAGACACTCACAACGGTTTGAAGGAAGGTTTTCAAAAAATATCAATCTCTCCAAACTCCATTGAAACTTGATATAGATAAACTATAGTCTTCATATCTACAAAGAGATCTCGATTCATGAAGTTATTGTTGACCAACTTGGTGTGTTCAACCTTCCAATGAAAATCCTTTAGGACGTTGACTTAGGGGTCACAAAACTCAACTGAAATAGTTTCCTTTGATATTTCAACCACTAATTTAATCCTAGATCATTTCCCCATAGCTTCAATATTCCTATGGTACACAAATGAATTGGAGTATGAATAGTTGAGAAACAAATATCATTAGTGGGAACTTCTTCAATTGCTCTAGGATCCAATGTGACTAATATCTATGTGCATGAAAAAAAGTGAAAATATGATTGAAGGGTGGGGTAACTTAAAGACTCTGGTTTCATTTGTGACTGAGAATGACCATAGGATTTATCCAAGAGTGTGGTTGATCCCTGAATAGGAAGTTCACAACTTCATCCTCCCAACATTAAATTTGATTCAACATCTAACTAGACTCGACTAATAACTCATAAAGTGTCCCTCTAACCCATACCTTTACCCATGGAAACACCCAACCAATGAAAATGCACCTCGACTATAAAACCTTAATATAGAAACTAGACAACCATAGACCCTATTTCTAGGAATCCTAAATATTCCACAACTAATACGATGGAAGTGAAACTATGATTCTAAAATGATTCCACACCTTCAACAAAACTTGACTTGAATGAATTCTCCCTAAACACAAAGGATTGTCCAATACTAGACTAGAATACATGGGTCCCCCAACCATAGACTCTTACTAGGATTGAAATGAAACAACTAGACACTCAAAAAATAACAAAGAACTAAAGAACTAACTCTAACTATCTAACACAAACTTGTGAAACTAACCAAAACTAAAACCAAAACCAAAATTATCCTACCCTATCCCACTCCCTTTCATAGGGGTGCAACATAAGTTCTTCAAGTAGCATATGTTGGAATACTAAGAGGGGGTGTGAATCGGTATGATCACTTTATTATCACTTTTATCCACAATATGTAATCATTAACGTCATCAACGATATATCATCAATATATCATGAGCAGTATAAATCAACAGAGCATAATAGACATCCACAAAAACACAATACACCAGAATTTACGTGGAAACCAAAATAGGAGAAAACAATGGAATAATTTTCTTATATATAAAAATAATACATTCATTGGAAGCACCAACTTCCCAATTCTCTAGCTACAGCTGGAAGGAGGCTACGACCCCCTATTTACATGATCCAACCTAAAGGAAGCTACAACTCCCTTAATTCTCTAGCTCTAACCAAAAGGAGGCTACAACCCCCTGATTCTCAGGCTCCAACCTGAAGGAAGATCCAACTCCTTATGTATTTCGACACCAACCAGAAGGAGGATACAAGCACCTTTCCTTTCCCCATCCTATCTCCCTGAAATATAAATGTAGAGCAAATTGTCACTACCACAATCACTACTACTGTCTTTGTCAGTGTCAATGTCATTGTCATTGCCACTTTCACTATCACTGCCACTGTCACATCAACCTGTCACTATATCGAACCTGTCATTGTCACTATACCATCAACCTGTAACTTATCATCAACATGAGCTATACCAAAACCTGTACCATATCATCCATCAACTATGTACCAACATATGTAGTATAACATGCACCAATCATTTACCATAATATATGCCAAATCTAGATACCATAACATCAATGATGAGTAGCTAATCATGTATAAAATTGTATACCATGTACTAGAGCATCAAAGATGTATAGAACATGTACCATATACCATAGCATAGATATGTACCCTATCATCAATGAAGTTCCTCAAAGAACCAAATATGTGCCTCATGCATATGCCACTATACATCAAGTATATAACTCAACCATACATCTAGAAAACAAGAACATAAGCATACCTATACCTCTGTAGCTGACTTGATACACAGTAATGTTGGCCTATAGCTTTCCTCTGACCTCAGGGACCTGGTACAAGAATTTCTCTCAAATTTGTCTTGTCCTCGTGGGACTAAGACATGATGTCATGTGGGGCCTTGCGTGGAAATCATTGTGAAACCCACGCAGATGCCTTGCAGAACACTAGTATTATGACCCGTTAGGGTCAACCAAACAAGGGTTTCCTCATAAAATTTCACTCTCCACTGCAACCCTGAAACTCCCGTACTTCTCACTTGTCACTACTTTCATTGTCACAAAATTTCCAAATAGATCACTATGTCACTGGAATATATTCAATAGAATGAGTGAGTGAATGTACTTGTGAATTACTCCTTGAGGTGTATTTATACTTTTTCCAAGTAGCCTCTCTCCTTAATCTTAGGGGATTCTAGAATTTCTTGTTACAACTAATTTACCCTTTCATTAAAGAATTGTAACCGACTAGGGGATTCTTATCCATTCTTCGAGGATTCTAACTTCACAAGGCCATAAATCCTCAACCATGAGGAACCACATGGTGTACCACCTATCATCAGAAATGGAATGATGAGGACTATCCATCCATGAGTTATTTACCTACATTCACATCGTCCTTCATGACCTTTTTCCTTGATCAACTACAGGTTCCATAACCATACCTTTGGGGCTACCAGACTTCGTCAAGGGTTAACATAAATGACAACCAATATTTCAACAGAATAAACATAGGGCTTCAGAAAATATCCATTTACCCATCATGGTTTAAGAATTCCATCAAGTTGGGTCAACCTGATTTCTCGTTATTCTCTAATTCCCACAACTATAAAGGGCCCCAACCAATGCAACTAAAACTTTGCAGGGTTCTTTTGATATTTTCATTCATATAATAGAACTATATATCCTTTTACAAAATAATTGGGCTTGATATGACAATTATGATAGGATTTTTGTATTTCATGTTCCACAAATTGATGAAAATCATCTATAAATCTGAATTCTTCCAACTCACGAGGAGAGGCAACCACGTTAATCTTTGATTTGGATTAGTTTCGAAGTACGATATTTACTTTAGTTGGTTTTTGTTGTATTAGTTGTAGATTGGTTGGTAGTTGTTGTGTCTTCCTTTGAGTTGGTGGTATGCTCGTAGGAGGAACTCAATGACTAGCTTCCAGCTCATTAGCACTTCCTAGTTGGTGTTTTCAATTCCCTTCTCTCTCCTAGGAGCGACACCACTCTCATTGCAACGTAGAGATTGGGGTTTCTCTCCCTAGTGAGGTGAACACATCCTCCTCCCACAACTAGCTACAACTACTAGCAACACCTAACTTGCGATGATGAGATTTAGGGTGTTCCTACCTTCCTTTCTATAACTCCTCGTGTGCACTTTCCTCAAATTGATGAGCTAGAATTTCCTTCTATTGTATAAATACTAATAGAAAGAGCCATCCTATTGATATTATCTCTACTAGTTGTTTTACAACTAATTATTCATTTGTCATATGTGTGGCATGGGAAATATAGAGACTAGGTACAACAAAATCTACATGCATAATAGTGTCTCACTCATACACCAACTGTGATGCAGGAGCATCATTCCACCTCAGCACACACCAGTCAATTAGCACACATGGTGCACATTCAAGGAAGGGAGAGGCATCACCCTCTCATTTTTCCTCATGAATCAAAAGTGTGATCCATGCATTTAATGATGACAAGCTAGAAGAGCCAAGTTGTGCCTTCGCACAAGCTGGAGATAAGGTCGCCATTAAGTGGTTGATGGTAGGAGGGATATGCATCCGATTTGGAGTAGATTTATATCATTGTAATTTTCCCCTTAGACAGACGTTTTGAATGGTGATTTGACACCACTAGTTTATCTTGTGAGGGAATCTCATCAAGCCCCTCTTGTATAAATATTTGTATTGTTTCCAAGTAGAGTTAAGGTGGTAGGTTGTTGGAGTTTGATGAAAAAATCATTGTAAGACAAGTTAGGGAGGTTGATGAGAGCTGAGACTCAGTCGCAGTTCACACTCAAACAATTGTAATTTGACATTCTACCATTAATAGAAAATGTCAGTTTTTCCTGTTATCAATCTTTGTGTAATGGATGATGTATTATGAATTTCATTTGTATGCATTTGAGTTGTAGATGAATGTTAGAAATCATTTGCAGGGATAGATATACAATTTTGTATCTATGAGTGTTTTGAATTAAGTCTAGTTCTCTAGGCTAAGTGCAAAGAGTGCGCGATAAAGTGAGGAAACTCTGTGAGCCGACATAGGGCATGCATGTTTGAACTCAGTGGAGTCAGAAGAGAAGCTACCAGGAGGGCACACCAGGTTAATTCACAGACTTGAGAGGAAATTTCAAGGTGGTTAAGTACCTTGAAAGGAAATACTGTGTAAGGGAAGATACAATCTAGAGTTACTGAACACTCTGAAGCACTCTACCAGGAGGGCATCGAGCTGGTGAGAGTGTGCATAAGGACAACATAGTTGGAAGTGTTGGAATCCTTAAAGGAATCCCAGAATTGATGTACATTCTGAGGGAGGAAGGCTTTGCAAGAGTGCATCGACAAAGGAAAGGAGATGCCTTAATATGCTCAAATAGGTTGAGGGAGAAGCCGTCGAAAATATTATCCGAGCGCAAGGAGTGCACCTAGGAGAATATAAGTCCATATTACAAGCTCAAGAGGAAGAGCGAGAAACTGCCAGGAGGGCAAGATAAAGTTCACAGAGGAATGGTGAACTTTGAAGGTTTTCAAGCCGAGAAAAGTCATAGTAGAGTCTGTGCAGAACTCTACAAGGAGTGAAAAAGAAGTTCGAGAACAACCTAAGTCTCGAAATATAAATTTGCGTTAAGTGTGAAAATGGGTCAAGGACTTGCCCAATTCCCGAGGGCCATGAAATCATCCATCGTCGGAGGAGGCAGGTGGCAGAAGATTGATAGGTTCGGGAGAAGGAACTTCGGGAGGTTTGCCGAGAACAAACAAGGATCTTTGCGAAGTCGCAAAGAGTGATTTGAATCCAGACCATTGGATCTGGAAGGCACACAACAAAGATCTATGTATTTTGGAGGAGGAACCCTTCAGATAAAATTCAAGAGGAGAATACCCGAAGAGCTGAGAGCTGAAACAATCTTGGTCATCCATTGAGATAGGAAGCATGGTGAGAAATCAACACTTCGTTGATTTTAAAATTGAGAGATTCAGAGTTGGGAATAGAGAGGATTCATGAAGTCTGAATTCATGAATTGATCACAGTCGTTGATCACGAGAGGAATGTGGACTGTAGATCTGGTCCTGAAGAATTTGTCAATTCGGGAATTGAGAAAAAAGGAGCAAGCATCTTGCGAAATTTATGAAGCACGGGGTCGCGAAGGGAGCTGGCCCACGGTCATAGTCCGTGGTCACATCAAGGAGGAATCCTAGAATGGAGAGATAGTATCCGTTGGCGTTAATAAATGAAAACCTGTAAGGAGGGAATCTGTGGGTTCCACACAACCTGTGTTGAGAAAGAAAAGGGCTTGTGTCAAGTTAAATCGGTTCCATCAAAAGCCCGACAAACCATTCGGTTCAATGACTTGAATGATCCTAGACTGGGAGGTTGAGAAACCCCTCAAGGAGAGAGAGAGGGGGTGGCTGCGCCAGAGTGGTATCAGAGCTAATGCAGAATTGATGTCTGTAAGCATGGGAAGCAGAGCATGGTACTCTGTTGAAGCGATTGCAAGGTGTGCAACAAATGTTAAACAGTCAGGTGGACTGTAGATGAGGAAATATGGTCGTTGGTAGTTATGAACGCGATTGAGGAGAAGTCCATTTGCATAGGAGCAAAGTGGAGATGGACAAGGAGCTTAGTGAAATCCAGGAAGATATGGAGAATCTAGCATTCAAGATGCAACAGGAAGAAAAGGTGCGCTGGAGGTATGAATGGCCGTTGAAGAGGACACCTAAATGGCTTGTTCGGAAGTTTTTGGCCAGATGGAAACAACATGTGTTAAAAAGGTGGTTGAGGTATGCTGAAAATCTCAGTGATGAGGGAAAGAGATCTGGAAAAGGTCTCGTAGGTTTCCAGGTGGGTAATGGGAAGGGATCAATGGATCTCGTAAACTGCCAGGTGGGCAGAGGAGACATCCTGAATTTCCAAGTGGGCAAGGGAGGAGAAATGAGCTCAGCTAAGAGTTCACGTCAAAGGATATTGACATATGAGGAGGAGGCATAAGAAAGACCTCACTCATATGGAGATTCTCGCGGAAATGTAAACCGTGTGAATGAAGATGATGAGAAGTAAAAAATTCCACTATCGAAGAGAAAGATCAAAGGATCATTTTGATCATTGGAGGAGTCAAGATATTCCTGCCAAGAGGTCGAGGGGAGGCTAGCATAGATTTTGCAGATGCGACAAAAGGACAAAAAGATGAGACTGTCATGGAGGAGAAGGAACATATACTGATGTCTGTCCCAACGGAAGGAGAACGCCCAGTTGAGTTACTCACTCAGTGGGAATTGGAGTTAAAGGAACTAGAGGATTGGTTAGACAGTTTGGAACCAGAAGGTAGCTGCCATAAGATAGCCATGCCAGAGGAGACACGCTAGCACACATTGTATCTAGAGGAAGCTGGAAAGGAACCAGCCGAAGAACCGACAGGAGCCAATCTGTCAGAAGTAATAGCTAAGTAGAAGCCTAATGATGAGGAGACTGCAGGAGTGGAAGTTGCAACAAAGTGGAAAGTTAAGGCCACAAGAGATGAAGAAGATAAATTAGGAGATCAATATGATTTACCCATGAACAAGGAAGAAATGAAGCAAGCTAGTCTGCAAAAGGATCCAACCGATGAAGAAGCTGGACGAGGTGGTTGAGGAGATAAGAAATCTGATGTTGGGATCAACAGAGGAAGCAGTTAGCACAAGGAAGCTGGACAAAAGGAAACTTGCACGAGCAGTGGGGACGATGCGGGAGAAAAAGTAGAGAAACAGAGGAGTCGAGAGATAGCTCTGGGAGAAAGTTTGGGATCCAGGAGGATTTCAACCATGATGGAAAGATCATGAGAAGGAGCTCATGATTTTCATAGCAGTGGAGTATGATGTAGGAGCATCGCTCCACCTCAGCATGCGCTAGTCAATTAGCACACATGGTGCACATTCACGGAAGGGAGAGGCATCAGCCTCTCATTTTTCCTCGAGAATCAAAAGCGTGATCCACGAATTTAATGATGACAAGCTAGAAGAGCCAAGTTGTTCCTTCACACAAGCTGGAGATAAGGTCGCCATTAAGTGGTTGAAGATAGGAGGGATCTGCATCCGATTTGGAGCAAATTTCCATCATTGTAATTTTCCTGTTAGAAAGGCGTTTTGAATGGTGATTTGACACCACTAGTTTAGCTTGTGAGGGAAGCTCGTCGAGCCCCTCTTGTATAAATATTTGTATTGTTTCCAAGTAGAGTTAAGGTGGTAGGGTGCTGGAGTTTGATGAAAAAATCATTTTAAGCAAATTTAGGGAGGTTGATGAGAGTTGAGACTCAGTCCCAGTCCAGACTCAAATGATTGTAATTTGACATTCTACCATTAATAGAAAATGATAGGTTTTCCTATTATCAATCTCTGTGTAATGGATACTATGTTATGAATGACATTTGTATGCATTTGAGTTGTAGATGAATGTTAGAAATCGTCTGTAGGGATAGAGATACAATTTTCTATCCGTGAGTGTGTCGAATTAAGTCTGGTTCTCTAGGCTAAGTGAAAGGAGTGATCGACAGAGTGAGGAAACTCTGTGAGCCGACGCAGGGAGTGTGTGTCTGAACTCAGTGGAGTCAGAAGAGAAGTTGCCAGGAGGGCACACCAGGTTAATTCATAGACTTGGGAGGAAATTTTAAGGTGGTTAAATACCTTGGAAGGAAAGACTGTGTAAGGGAAGATACAATCTAGAGTTACTGAACACTCTGAAACACTCTACCAGGAGGGCATCAAGTTGGTGAGAGTGTGCATAAGGACAACACAAGTGGAAGTGTTGGAATCCTTAAAGGAATCCCAGGATTGTTGAACATTCTGAGGGAGGAAGGCTTTGCAAGAGTGCATCAGAAAAGGAAAGGAGATTCCTTAAGATGCTCAGATAGGCTGAGGGAGAAGCATTCGAAAATATTATCCGAGCACAAGGAGTGCACCCAGGAGACTATAAGTCCATCTTACAAGCTCAGGAGGAAGAGGGAGAAATTTCTAGGAGGGAAAGAGAAAGTTCACAGAGGAACGATGAACTTTGAAGGTTTTCAAGCCGAGCAAAGTCGCGGTAGAGTTTGCGCAGAACTCTGCAAGGAGTGTAGAAGAAGTTTGATAATAGCCCAAGTCTCAAAAGAGAAATTTGTGTTAAGTGTGCAAAGGGGTCGAGGAATTTTAAAAGTCTTGAGGGCAGTGAAATCATCCATTGTCAGAGGAGACAGGTGGAAGAAGATCAAGAAGTTAGAGAGAAGGAACTTCGGGAGGTTTGCCGAGAGAAAACAAGGATCTTCACGAAGTGGCGAAGAGAGATTTGAATCCAGACCGTTGGATCTAGAAGGCACATAGCACATATCTACATATTTCATAGGAGGAACCCTTTGGAGAAAATTCAAGAGGAGAATACCCGAAGAGATGAGAGCCAAAGCAATCTTGGTCATCCATTGAGATAGGACGCGTGGCAAGAAATCAACACTTCGCTGATTCGAAAATCGAGAGGAGCAGATTTTGGAATAAAGAGGACTCATGAAGTTTGAACTCGTGAATTGATCACATCCGTTGATAGCGAGAGGAACGTGGACCATAGATCTGGTCCCAAATAATTTGCCGATTTAGGAATCGAGAAAAAAGGAGCAAGCAACTGACAAAAGTTTCGAAGCACAAGGTCATGAAGGGAGATGGCCCATGGTCATAGTACATGGTCACATCAAGGAGGAATCATAGCATGGAGAGATAGCATCCGTTGGCGTTAAGAATTGAAAAGCACTAAGGAGAGGGTCCGCGGGTGCCACACAACTTGCACCGAGAAAGCAAAGGGCCTGTGTCAAGTTAAATCGGTTCCATCAGGAGTCTGACGTACCATTCGGTTCGATGACTTGAACGATCCTAGATCGGGAGGTCGAGAAGTCCCTTAAGGAGAGAGAGAGAGGGGGTGGCTATGCCAAATTGGAAATGTTTCTTCTTATGCAACTTCTTAGTAGTGGTCTTGTATGCCCATAAAATTGTAGGAACTATTTTATCCCAATCACCTTGATTCACATAACATACTTTAGTCAAGCCCTTCCCCAATATTTTATTAAATTCTTCTATGATCCCATTCTCTTGAGGGTGATACGAGATACTTTTTTGATGGTGAGTAATAAATTCCTTAGTCAAGGTAGTAATAATATTACTCATGAAGTGCATACCTTGGTATCTTGTCAAACTTCTTGGACATGCAAACCTTGTGATAATGTTTTCAAAGATTAATCAAGTTGCAGTATCAATGGAAATATTTTACATGCTCTATTTCTTCCCATTTGGTGAGATGGTATGTGGTTTTGATAATATACTAATCCTTGGAATGGTAAGCAGGAGGGTTGAGGGGTCCCATGAAATTGACAACCCACTTGTCAAAATGTTGTACTGCTCTAATTGGATGGAGTGGTAGCTCATATCATTTGTAGGGTTTACCTATCCATTGACATATATAATAGGATTTAACATACTCCTTGGAATCCTTGAATAAAAATGACCACCACAACCCATCCTATAATGCCTTACATTCCATTTCTTTACCTCCTACATGTCCTCCCATAACTCCACTATGATATTCCCACAAAATTTATCATTGTTCATGGTGCATTGTGTAATTCCTAAGAATTCCAATATTATATAACTTGAATAATTGACCTGTAATTATCTGATAATCCACTACTTTGACAATTGGGTTATGCTTATGAGTTGAGGAATATCTCTATGAGATCATACTAATGGTCATAAATAAAGTAGTTTTAGCCAAGTAATTAAGAAAAACCTCCATTTTAAATAAATTAACATCTAGAAGCTAATCATTTATAGCATCACCATATTACCCTAATTCTAACTTGGAAAGATGATCTATTCCCACATTATGTTTGTTGGTCTAAACCAAAACCTCCAACAAGAACTCCAAGAATAGTAATAGCCACCTACAAATGTGTTCCTCAAAAACAGACTTGTTAACTAAATATTTCGAAGTAGAATGATCAATGTAAAACTTAAAATGTACTCCTAATAGATAGTGGTGGTGTATTTTTGCTTAGTGGTTGTGTATTTGCACTTAGCCTGAGAAATATTTATACTTGCAAAGTAGACGGGATGATCAATATCTCCTTCTCCTTGTTGCAGAAGGACTACTCCTAAAGAAATACTTGAAGTGTTGATGTGCACATGAAACTCCACTTTCTAATCAAGATACACTAATATCAAGGTGCTTACCATCTTTTTCTTAATAAGATTGAAATTTGCATCACATTATTGAGTCTATATAAACAACTCATTCTTCTTCAAAAATATCTCTAAAGGTTCTATGATGGAAACATAGTTACGGATAATTTTTTTGTAATATCTTGTATGTCCCAACATAGAAAACAATTATTTAACACTTTTAGGGATATAAAAATTATAATAACTACACTATTAGCAAGTTATAACAAGACCCCTTCCTTGTAGACAATATGTCCCAGTAGATTTCCAAAATCTACACAAAATATACACTTCTTTAGGTTCAAGGAGATTTGCAGTTGTCTACATCGATCAAAAATCAATATGAGTAACCCATTGTGTTCTTTTAACAAATTGTAGATTGTCTAGTCATCCATTTATACTTCTAAAAATTTATGAATAAAATATTTGAATGCAGCAATAGAAATCCTATAAAAGATAACAAGTGCATTTTTAAGTCCAAAAGACATAACATTGTACTATGTGAAAGAACCCCATTCAATGGTGAAAGTAGTTCTCTTTTTGTCTTCTTCTACAATTCTGACTTGATGATAACATGAGAACTCATTGGTAAAACAATGGGCATCCTTTCCTACAACCTAATATAAAACTACATCACTAAAATTAGTTGGAGATGGGTCATGCATGCATGCAGAGTTTGGACTTCAGAAATCCTCGCAGACCTTAATATCATCCATATCCTTCTAACTCTAAATGACGATGGGGTTGGTTCAATTAGATTCTTCAATATAAAATATCAAACCTACAACCAACATTATATCAATATCTTTCTTGACCTTCTCTTTAACTCAAGGGTTCAAAGAATAGGGTCTATGCTATCACATTAAAATTGATCACTTGCACCATTTTGACCAATTCTACTTGAATATATCACTTTGACATGCATAACCCTCATCCTCTGCTCCATTACATCACCACATGACCTCAATATTATTGTAATTATCCAAGTCAATGATGTAGTTGGACCAAAAATGGTCATGGTAGACAACAACCCATTAAGTGCACACACCTAGTGTATATAAAAACCCATAATATGTAGTTTCTAAAAAATCATCATATTAAATTGTTTTCTAGCCCAATCAATGCATATATACTATTGAAACAACATATTAGTTACGTGTGGACCTCATCAAACCCTAATTACCATTATTAAACATTAATCTAGTAATATTTAACCACTATATGGAAGACTATGTCAAGAGGGTTCTCCACCATACATCTATAAATAAAAATATGTTGAGGTCGCTCATCTAATTACCATTATTGAACACTAATATAGTAATATTTAACCACTATATGGAAGACTATTTCAAGAGGTTTCTCCACCATACATATATAAATAAAAATCTATTGAGGTCACACATTCATCAAATTTCATCTAAGTAAGGTTATGTTGTTGGAATACCACTAAAATACTGAGAACCCTATTCTCTTGATTCAACATTATAGTTTCTTAACTTATTTTCTAATAAAGGTTGGATTTGGAGCACACCAAGGAAGCAAAGGAACCATCCCAAGGAGGGGATTTGGATCCCATTTGCAATCATCAAGCCTCTCTACTAGGTGTTATTTTACTTTACCATTCCATTGGATCAAGAAAATGTTCATATTCTTTATTTATGTGTTCATGTTGAAGGATGTTTCTTTTTCTTAGTTGGATTTTGTATTTTACATGAGTTAGGTTTTAATTTACATGAACATAACTAGGGTTTGTAATTATAGTTTCATTTATCATTTGTTTGTTGCTTGATCCACAACCATAAAGTAAGGGTTTTTTATCACCCTTGTGATAAAACCCACCAACATATTGGTGACTCCACTTGGGAGTTGATCTAGATCTTCTTCCCTGGTTGTGGGTGTGATTTTTATCCTCCTTACCTTGCATTGTTAGAGCTTATATTTGAAGTTTATTTTTATTCTTTTGATTTTCCTTTTTCAAAGAGGTTCCAATGTCAGAAACCCTTGTTTTTGTCTTGGTTCTAGTATGACAACTTCACTTTTTTGTTTCATACCCAACACAATGTTTTGCCCAATTTTCTACATTTTCCCATAACACTCATTGACTAGTTTCCTACATGGGGAGCACATTGTTTCCCTCATCTATGCTACACTTTGTAGAAATTTTCAGCTTTCTAGTTATATCCCAATCCAAGAAATTTTCTTATAGGGTCCTCCTGGATTGAGAGGTGACTGGTGTTGTTCTGTAATGTAGTTTTATAGAAACATTGTAGGTAGAGAAAACACCCCTTAGGGCTCCTAGTACCTTCCACTTTTAGGGTTTTTGTTTGTTGTGTTGCATCATTTTTTTTCTTTATATTTGCTTCAAAACATTTTCTTGATGTAGTAGTCACTTGAATTTTCTTTAAACTTAGAGAAATATTGGATAAATAAAAGCTTCCTTTCTTCCTTAGTACTTGTCCTTCATTGCATGCATTATGTTTGAAGTAATTTATTTTACTATTTTAGTTTTCTCTTCCTTTCTTTTTCAACTTTGAGTACTCATTTATTTTATATTACTATAAACATTTCATTTCATAAAGGAAAGTGTTATAGTAAAAGAAATAAACTTCATTTGTTTTAAGTACATAACTTCTTTCTTCTAAATTTTCATTTTGATGTTTCATATCCATCCAAATCCTAGTTCATTACTAGGTTGATATAGAATTTTTCTTGCTAGTTTGATTTGAAATATCCTCAATTTAGATTAGAAGGTTCATTTTGTTAAATAAAAATAACCTTTTTCTTAAGTATTAGTCTAATTTTGAGTTAGTATCCATGTATTGTTTTCAATTCAAATTTTATTTACTTTCAAGAATCTTTTTGAAGTTGGTTACATCTCATGTATATACACTTCAATCCCTAAATATATGCTTGGTTCATGATGCCAGGCTTAGCGTAAAATAAACAACCTAACTTAACCAACTAAATTCCCACTTGAATTCAAAATAATTTTGTAGTTAATTTATGGTTGTGGGGATAATAATCCAAAACCATCACATTTGAAACATAGTTGTTTACTAGTTAGGGAAATTCAAAATCCTTTCTATATGATACAGTCAAAACTTATTTAGTAACATGCATGCTTGTTGGAATGGATAAATCCAAGGTTGGGATTGGAGGTTTTATTAAGACTCATGGATCTTTCAATATTGAAGATCTCCTAATCATTTAATTGTAGCTTGAAAGCAAGGTAACATGTTGCATGTATGTATAACTAAGTGGATTTTTTATTAAGTTCCAACCTAGGTGTCTCTCATAGGAGGGAGGGCACCTGAGACAAATTTATGTGGGCCATAAGTATTTCATCACCCTTTGTCCTCCAATTATAATATTCTCATATGTACCTTCACTCATCACCGCGATGGATTTTATCACCTCTCATGGTAGGTGTTTGGAAGGTTCTCATTCTACTCTTCACTCTCTTTTGTTTATGGAACTCAATACAATTTAGCGAAAAGTTTTTGGAAGAGTTGTAGTGTAGGAAAATTTGAGCATGATTAGTTTTTTTTTTAGTCTTTTTTCTTTTAGAGGACCAAAACTTCAATTAATACATTGAAATTATGATTAAAACACACTTGGAACCACTCATTGCACCACCTAATAATGGAATGTTTTTGTTTTATCATTTATTTTCTTAGTTGATTATTTTTTAGAATTAAATTATTAGATATATTAATTGAAACATTGAAATATATGTTAATTCCTAGGAATCATTGCATCGCTTCAGAGACTATCTTGTAGGCACCAAGTCCTTCATCCATTAGGAATTCCTAGTCATATTATATCTCCTACTCATTAGTTTAGAGATTAATCAATAGATTCTCATATTCCATCAAGTTCATCCCCTTCAATATTAGAAAACTCGACCTTTTTAGCTTCATAAACCTCATCCCCTTAGAGTTCATTTATTTTGGGTGCACCCAGAGTTAGTCCCCCTTTGACTTGTTTACCTTTATCTAACATGTCTATAATATTTTATCCATTATGGTCGGTACTAACCCAAACCAACCCACTTTACCTTGCATGGTTGGATTGAATCTCCTCAATTTGACCAAGCTCATAAATGATCTCCTTTGATACACTCTACTTAGCCAAACATGTCAACCAAGTTTCCCTCTGATATACCTAAGTTTGAGGGACACGCTGGATAGGAAATATCCAATCATATAATTTTGTTTCACCTTTGGTTATCATTAAACAATATCATGCTAGATGACTTGATAAATTTTAGGTTGTTCCAATGCACTCTCTTGGGAATAGATACCAAGTGGTATATGGATTGATAATACCCATGGAACCTTTGAGTCCATTGCAAAAGTATTCTTGACCATTTTCCGGATGTTGGTTTTCCATGATGTAGGAAGTGAGATCGTCACTAAATTTTGTTAGAATGTAGCAACCCATATCACTAATCATATCCATGAGTGGCATAGGTTTCATGGTTAGTGTAAAGTTAAAATTAATGATCGTTTCCTAATGGACTAGTTTTTAAATCCTTTACTTCGTCCTATATCCAAATATTTGGCCATGACCATGCCCAAAACTAAAGAGGAATCCATCCAGAAAGCCTAACAATATGAACTAATCTATTACTAGACTACTAGCCAGTGTGAGTATATACCATCCTTCTCAATGCACCTTACTCTCTCGCAAGTTACTTGTCCACATTGGGGACATCCCATGTTTCTAATGTCATTAGGTCTATGTCACAAAGTCATCCACATACTTATCCCCTTGGAATTAATGTGTATGATAATACATATGGTGGAGCTATTTTTCCATACACCCCATATCATATAGGGTGTCCCCATATGCCTTGTAGTTATCCTAATCCTCCATAGGATATGTTACATTCCACATCTCAAGTATGGGCTAGAACATCTTATTCTGGTCCTCACACATCAACATGTGCATGGCCATATTTCTACTATTTCATCTTGTAGTGGGGATACCATGAACCCATATTTTCCTTTTCTTGGCCCTCTATTAGCACCCTCAGTGCATCATGTTGTAGTATTGTAATACCCCTGTTTCCCCTGGTTTGTAAATGTAATTATATTATTGTTTGATTGAAAATGCCAACTAGTTGACTATGGGGTGAAGCCTTTAAAGTATTGGACATGATTGTTACATAATGTTTCCCCTGCAGACACGTGAAACTTCCCTTGGATTTCTAGACCCATATACCAAAAAAGAAACAATATAAGTGGACACTAACATCCCTTTAAAATCATCTAAAATAATCAAATTGAGAAGGAGAGAAAGGATATGATGTGCCTTTTTTTTATGTTTGTCCTCGCTGCTTCCAATCCCATATTGCTTTAAACTCCCTGGCACAAAGTCAGATATGCAATAGATAGCAAAGAGAAACAACTATCTCCTACTCTACTTGATTAGATAAGACAAGTCTATCTATGAATATTAGAGCAATAATAGACAAGAAAATGTAACAAGACATAAAATTGAAGGAAATAGGCCAAATGTATATTGAATGTGAACCAATAAGAAGATACTTATAGACCATAATTGATGCTGCAACATACTCTCCAAGATCTCTTCTTCCAACCCTTTCATGAATGAATCAAGATCAAAATGATGATGCTTCACTTATTTCTTCCCCCCTTTCACCATGGAAATGCCTCCAATTTATAGACTTTGAGAGTCTCAACCACCTTGAGTATTTTTGGAATAGGTTGAGGATATGGATCCATAGGTTATGATTCTTTCCTTAGATATATCCATGGAGTAGGAATCGAGCCAAACAAACCTCGACCTTTCAGAGTTGTCCCTTAGAAGAAGGTGGGATTCACTAATATTTCCTCCAACCAACAATGGTACTCCCTTAAAGATGAATACAAAGAACCATGGTGCCCCCTTAATATGGCATAGCGAGCATCGACACTCCCTAAGGATGGGTAGGGGAGTGCCAGTCTTCTTAAATTCCCAAATATTTTCAAAATACCTAGGTTAAAAAGTATTTTTTCGACTTCCAAATGATGGGGATTTTCCTTCCAACATGATTTAGGGGTTGTGACAAGTGTTTTCATGGTTTCGATTGAGTTGAAACACTTACCAAAAGTGTATGAGGCATGTTACAACACTTACAACACTTGAAACAATTTGGGTGTGACACTTATGAAACTTGTGACACTTAGGATGTGACGTTTGTGCAACATGCGACACTTAGGATGTGACATTTGTGCCACATGCAACAATTTTGACACTTAGAACGTGACGTTTGTGCCACATGCGACACTTAAGATGTGACGTTTGCACCACATGCAACACTTGCAACACTTATAATGTGGTGTTTTTTCCACTTGTGACACATTATACAAGTGTGGAAATTTGATGTGTAACAGATTCCCCCCCAAAGTGTGAAGTCATAAGAGGAGACTGATGGTCAAAACACTTTATAGATTCTTCAATGCAAGGGTGATGGAGTCAAAGAACCTGATAGAAGCTACAAACAATCATCAAATAATATAAATATATGTTTCATTCACGAGGCAGGAATACCTATGCTCATAATATAAATGACTCAAAGCATGGCTGCCAACCAATACATTATGGATCCATAATGATATCAACTATGGATATGGCCACCAAAGATACAGTGTGGATCCATTCCTCCATGAAATGACCTAATCACAACCACAAAAGAATACACAGTGGAGATACGATATGATAAGAACATATCCACAGACCAATACAAAGTGGATATGTATATCAGTCAAATAATATCCATCGCAACCTGGGAAAAGTACGGAATACGGTGAGTACTCAACCCAGGGTCCTCATCCTGATCCCAAAAAAATACGATTCTATCCATGTGAATATATGATTCGATGTCGAAAATGGTAGAAATCACTTTATTACTGGTCATTGATGTATACCATTAACAAGCATGAGGGAAATCACTAATGATGTCGATGACTCCCAAGGTACCTATAGTACATTCCAACAAACGTGAATAATGAGATGAAGTTGAACATCTGTGGAATAAATCGATCAGAGGTCATTGATATAAACCCATTTTCAAAAGTGAGGTGGCCTTCCATTGAGGCATGAAGGTTCCAAGGTATTGTTGTGTTTCTAAGTATAATTCATGGATAATGTGTTGAAGTCAATAGGAAAAGACTCGTCGAAGGAGGGCCTTGATGTATCGCCAATTAACGACACAAAAATGTCATAGGAAAGTGATATGAGATGGTCAATTGAATGAATATGGATTGACACAGGAATGGAAACTGGTAATATTGTAGAGGGTTGGTATGAAATGAAAAAAATCCCTTGAACATTATGAGGCACGACACAAGACTTGGTAGCTTTAACTCATTTGCGAAAAATGACCAAAACATAGTGTGACGATCACCGAGGCACTCTTCGGGTGAGATGAAGGAGTAAAAGGAATAATGGGATTAGTATGACTCATAGGCAAGTGAATTGACCAACTGTGAGTTGAGATGAAAACATATGCAATGTTCAAGGGAGACAATGAAAGTTTCCTTAAAGGATTCAAGACACTTGGCCCACTTCCTTCAATTTATTCCCCCATCGAGATAGATGAGTACATATTTCTTGTTTAACGAGATCGAGGAGGATAACAGGTGCTTGGCATAACTCACCTTTGGTAAGTTCCTCTTCCCATGTTTAACGAACTGGAAGAAGTAAGGGTTCATTCCAGAGAAGGAAAATTCAGTGGTTTTTCATGTTTAGGGAGTTTGAAAAGAACTTAAAGAAAAATCCATGGATGTTATTTTTCATAATTTTAGTCTCCTTGGCCCGAAAAAGCATAAAATAATGCGAAGGATAACTCTTCTAACCAAATATGGTCAGAGTATTCATTTTTCGTAGTTAGTAAGACGAGACCAAAAAAGGGTTAAACTATCGCCCGACATACGTCTCTTCATGTTTTACTGAGCTTGAAATATGACGAAGTATTCTCAAGATCCTCAAAAAGTTTCGTTTCCTATGTCCCTGCATTAAAAATACATTCTGGAAAAAAAGTGTCACAAACTCCCTTAAATATTAATGGAAACTACAAAAAATCAAATAAGGAGAAATACTAATGTGAAAAAGGATAATAATTAACTAGTTTTCAAGTGATTAAAAGGTCTTTTGGTGAAAAAATCTAGTTCATTTTACCTCTTGTTCTTACTTGCCTCTCGTTGACTAATTGGGTTGGTTGTCATTGATGTCAACCCTTGAAGCCAGTCTGGTAGAAAATTATGGTAGCTCCAACAGTATGGTTAAACGACTTAATCTTGTTTTATGTATAATGGTATACAAATTAGTATATTTTTAGGTAAGACTATTCTAGATGGATAGTACATGTCATGCTATTTCCGTTGATATGTGGAACGTCACATAAATCCTCATGGTTAGAGAGTTATGGCCTTGTGAAGTTGGAGAACCCTCTTGAGTTATCTAGAAGCCCATAGAAGGTCAAAGAAGTCAAATTATTCTAGAAACTCTTATAAGAAGTTGACTAGTCATAATGGGTTAAACTAGGAGTTAATCATGGGTTAAGTTGTTGCAATAAGAAAATAATGAAAAATAAATTAGTTGCAACTAGAAGTGGAGGGTTTATTGTTTATGGATAAAATGGTTATAAGTGGATAAGTGGTTAGAAGTGGGTTAGCCCTAAAAATAAAGAAGTTGGGTTAAGTTGGTTAGAAGGTAACCCCTTGAGGAATCTACATGGAAGTATAAATAAGAGAGAAAGGCTCTCCTATTATCACCTATTGAGCACATTGAATATATATTACTGTGTAATGTTTATTGCAAGTACTCATTGATATATCTGAATTTACACAAGTCTGAGATAGTACGAAGGGTTGACGGAGAAATTTTTAAAATTGCAGAAATACTGAAAAAACCCTAGTTTTTTAGGTGTACATGGGATGTAGTAGAGAAGGGTGCATACATATGTGGGATGGAAGTATAAAAGAACACGTACATGTGGGAAAATTCATGAAATCTTGAGTTGTTGAAGGTGTGAGGTTCTCAGAGTCTAAAAGCAAGCTCCCATGAAGGTCTACAATGATCAGGTACAACAAATCTATCTACAGATTCAAAAGGTATGTCATATTCTTATGTGTAGTTGGATATTGTTGTCTCCATGAGATATGGTTATGGGAGTTTGAGGTTTTTCCCTAGAGAGGGTGTTGGTTGTATGGCACTTATGGTATGAGCTAGATCTACAGAAATACAACACTGGTATGTTGGTATTATTGAGTGGTTCATCTTGTTGGTTCAAGTGTTAAGACATAGTTGTATTTCTTGGTACATGGTTGATGGTTTTGGTTGTGAAGTGGTTGTGAATTTTTTTGTATGGTGTGAGGTTGCATGTCAGTAAGAGTTTGATGTCTATTCCATGTGAGGATTATTACACTTGTGCATTATTCTACACACATGACTAGAGAGACATAGATACATTTGGTTAAGGAATGTATAAGATGATGTATGCACAAAACACAACTACATATAAGACACAATGGTAGGTTGCAGGTTGATGTGACAGAGGTAGAAAAGCGTTTGAAGTTTCAGAAAAGGTGAAAACCCTAGTTCTCTGAAGGTGTACACAGGATGCAATATAGATAGGTTGTGTACATACACAGGCTACAGTATAGACAGGGCACATACATACACGAGTTGCATCATACACAGGTCACGTACCTCTTGGGTTTTGTTGGTACAGGCTGAGTAGAAGTACATGTTGGTTACAGGTTAGTGGTATAGGTTGGTTACAGGTTGTTAGTACAGGTTGGTACATGTTTACAGTGGTATCTCTCATAGTGACATTGTGTCATTGGTTTCATCATTTGACACTTATATTTCATGACAATAGGACCGAGAAATGATAGGTGGTTGTAGCCACCTTCCGGTTGTAGCTAGAGAACATAGGGAGTTGTAGCCTCCTTCTGGTTGTAGCCATAGAATTGGGGAGTTGGAGCTTCCCTCAAGTTGTATCTTGAAAATATAGGGGTTCAAAGTCTCCTTCCAGTTGCAGCTGGAGAACAAAGGAAGTTGGTGCTTCCAATGAATGTAATTCTTAAAGAAATATAAGAAAAATAATTTTGTGGTTTTCTCCCACATTGGGTTTCCATGTAAAAATACCGGTGTACTATGTATGTACATGATTGTTCACTGTTCATGGTTTATTTACTCTACACTTGTTGAATGATAATGATATATTGATCATAAAGATAAATAACACTTACATATTGTGGTTAAAAGGATTTAAAATCTCTATTACTGATTCAAACCCCTCTCAGTAATCCAACAATTGGTATTAGAGAAGGTTCCTTCAAAAATTATTTTAACCACTAAAAGGTAGATCATGGAGAGAAATAATATGTATAAAAATGGAATACCACAATTTGATGGACAAAACTATGCATTATGGAGCAGAAGGATGAAAATATATGTACAAGCACAAGGATTTGAGGTTTGGAAATCAGTTGTAGATGGATATAAAGAACCAACAGTTTTGCCAACAAATTACAATGGAAGGAAACTATGTCTAAATAACTCAAAAACCAAAAATTCACTTTTGAATGGTCTTGGTGATTCAGTGTATCTCAAAATTATGCATTGTAGCTCCGCAAAGGAAATTTGGGACAAACTTTAGAATGTTTATGAAGGAGGCATAGAATTCAAGGAAACAAAGCTTCAAACTTACAGAGGTCAATTTGAACAGCTAAAGATGAAGGAATATGAGAATATTGCAGCTTACTTCTTACGAGTTGATGAAATAGTGAATGCAATCATAGGATTGGGAGAAGAAGTCGATAAACCTATAATTGTTCAAAAGGTACTAATATCTCTTCCAATAATATTTTATCCTAAGATCTCATCACTAGAAGAAAGAATAGATCGAGATTCAATAAGCATGGATGAACTACATGGAATTTTCATACCTTATGAAATGAGAACTAAACAAGATAATCTAGTTACGAAAGAAGCAACATTCAAAGAATCCAATAAGTCAAAGAAGAAGGAAAATAAAAAGGAAAAATAAGATAGCAACAGTAGTGACATATCATAAGACGATGAAGAAGTAGCCAACTTTGTCAGAAGACTAAAAAAGGGAACCGATGGAAAATATAGACATAATCTTCCATTGATTTGTTTTAATTGTGATGGTATTGTTAATTTTGCTAACAAATGTCCCCATAAGAAAAATAAAATAAATGAAGAAGATGATTCAAATAGAAAACAAATGTACAAAGGAAAGAAAACCAAAAATAAATTCTTCAAGAAAAGCTTTTGCAAAAAATAATATAGCACCTCATCAGGCGAAGATGAAGACAGTGGAAGTGAGACATAAAGGGTTCTATTCATAGAAATAGAAGATTCTGATGAAGAAGGCACCAAAGAAGAATAGGAAGAGGCATAATTTGACTACAGAGAAGAATTGATGAGTGCCATAGAAGTTATAAAAAGGTAAAAGAAGAAAAACAAGTCGTTACAGGAAGAACTAAAAAGAAAAGAGGAATCTCAAAGTTCCAACTTGGAAGAACTAGAATAGATGATCACCAAATTAAAAATTCAAGTTGAAGAAGACAAAAGAATTGAAGAAGCACTCAAAGAATGGTTAGAAGAAAGAGATAGGATCATTGGAAATTTGGAAGCAGATATTGTCTCATTAAGAAAAGATATTCAAAATAAAAACATGCAAAATAGCTCAGAAGTTTTAGATGATATTATCAGCAGTCAAAGGCCAAATCATGACAAAAATGGACTTGGATAAAATCAGAAAAAAAATGGATCAAGATCCAAAACAACTAATCAAGAAACGCATCCAAGAAGCTATGCAGAGACAGTCATAGGAGATAAGAATTTTACAAGGAAGATCACATGGACACTCCTCCACCCAGAAGATTCATATTTCAGAATCAACAATAGTCAGAAACAAGAAGGCCTCAAGAAGAAGAAGGATTCATAAGAGTGAATCCTTTCATAAGATATTCAACTCCCAGGTATCAAACAATATTTTTTGGTTTATGTTATGCATGTAATAATTTTGGACATAAATTTGTAAACTGTAGAGAAAATAGCAGAAACATAAACAACTTTGAAAGTCATACACAAAATGGTTATCCAAGAAGGCCTAGTGAAACACAAAGAAGAAGCTACAACAGGTTTGAATCCTTGAGCATGGAAGTGGAATGATACAAGTGCAACAACTTTTGAAACATGGTTAAAGGTTGTAGAATGATAGTCCCTCCTAGAGAATCACAACAAAATAACAACATTCACATACAAGAACCTCAACAAAGAATATGGATAAGAAAGTAGAATCAGTATAACAATGAAGAATGCACACTCGCTCTACAAGATAAACAAAAGAAACATGGTTGGTATGTTGATGGTGGCTACTCAAGTCACATGATAGGTGATGAGGATAGGTTTCTAACATTAAGAAAGGAAAGATATGGATCAGTCTCTTTTGGAAATGATGACTCAACTAGAATCATTGGAAGATGCACAGTCAAAATTGGAAACAAGGATACCCATGCATAAATTGTTCTACTAGTGGAATATATGAAACATAATATTCTAAGTGTAATTCAAATGAGTGACCAAGGTCAGAAACTTGTGTTTGATTCACAGAAGTGGGAGATAAGAAAATAAGGTTCAGGAATATTGGTTGCAATAGTTGTAAGAACTTCAAGCAACATATATGTATTAAGTGAAATTGGAAATGAAAAGTGTTGTCTAGGAAAGGAAGATGAAGTTTTTCTATGGCACAAAAGGATGGGTCACATAAATTTTTACAACCTAGCCAAAGTTAGCAAAAAGGAAGTAGTAAGAGAAATTCCCTAGATCACGAATCCAAACAACATCTTATGCAAGCATTGTCAACAAGGAAATTAAATGAAGAACAAATTAAAATTAAAGGAATACTCCACAACAAGACCGCTAGAAATTGTGCATACTGATCTAGTTGGACCAACTAGAACAAAAGGGTTTAAAAGGTGAGCAATATTTTATGTTATTGGTTGATGATTATACAAGGATGACTGCAATTTGTTTTCTTAGGAAGAAGTCATAAGAATTCAAAAACTTCAAGGTATACAAAGAAATGGTTGAAAATGAAATGGATTCAAAAATCAAATGTTTGAGATCTAATAATGGAGGAGAGCTTACTTCAAAGGAATTTATGGATTTCTGCAACAAGCATGGAATAAAAAGACAATTCTCAATTACTAGGACACCTCAATAGAATGGATTTGTCAAAAGGAAGAACATGACAATAAAAATAATGGCTCGAACAATGTTAATGGATTCTAAGTTGACAGATGTATTTTGGGCACATGTAGTGCATACAAAAATTCACATTCAAAACAGAGTACTGCTCAGAAACAACAATGATAAAACTCCCTACTAGCTATGGAAAGGAAGACCAGTGAATGTGAAGCACTTTAGAGTTTTTGGAAGCAAATGATATATCAAAAGAGAAGATGGGAGAATGGGAAAGTTTGATTCTCTGGTGGACAAAGGCATACTTGTTGGGTACTCGAGTACAAGAAAATCATACAAATGTTTGAATCTAAGGCTTAGCAAAGTTGTGGAAAGCATTAATGTGACAGTTTATGAGACAGGTGGACAAAAAATAAAGGAAGAAGAAAATGAGTCAGTCGAACAGGTTCATGAAGAAGAAGCAAAGGATGAACAAGTAGCAGAAGGGGACGATGAAGAAGATCATATAGAAGTAGAAGAGAAAGAACATAAAATACCTCCAAAGACACCTAGCAAACTAATACATAATAATCATCCCTCATATCATATTATCAGGAACAAAGATGCAGGAGTTGAGACTAGAAGAAGAATTCATTCATCAGAACAACTGCAGCTGGCACTCTTATATTCAATTGAACCAAATAGTTTTGAAGAAGCTAGAAAGGATGAATTATAGATAAAGTCCATGGATGAAGAGTTGGATCAGATAGAGAATAATGACACTTGGGAATTAGTTCCAAGACAAAGGTACAAGAATTTGATCGACACAAAGTGGGTCTTTAGAAATAAATTGAATGAAGATGGACATGTTATCAGGAACACAGCTAGATTGGTATATAAATGATACACACAGGTTGAACGTATTGACTTTGAAGAGACATTTTCTCGAGTTTCCATAATGGAAGAAATCAGATTAATCCTAACTTATGCTTTCTCCAAGAATATTAAAGTGTATCATATGGATGTGAAATCATCCTTTCTGAATGGGGAACTAAAAGAAAAAGTATACATTAAACAACCAGGAGGATTTTAGTTTTCAGAGAATGAAGATTATGTTTGTAGGTTGAAGAAGGCCTTGTATGGTCTAAAATAGGCCCCTAGATCATGGTATTATAGTCTGGACAAATATCTACAACATCAAGGATTCAAAAAAAGAAATGTGGACAACAACATCTACATCAAGGTAACTCAAGATAGTATTTTATTAATTGGATTTTATGTTGATGATATTATTTTTGGAAGTGATGATGACAGGTTGAGCCAGAAATTTGCAAAGGATATGCAGAATGAATTTGAAATGTCATTACTTGGAGAACTATCCTTCTTTCTGGGTCTTCAGATATGTCAAAGAAACCAAGGTATTTTTATTTCTCAAACCAAATATATTAGAGAAATGCTAAAGAGGTTCGAAATGGAAGATTGCAAACCAATCAATACTTCTATGCAAACCAGTTGCAAGTTAAGCAAAGATGATGATTCAAAGTGTATATATCAGAGGCAGTATAGGTCAATGGTTGGAAGCTTACTTTATGTGACAACATCCAAACCAGATGTAATGCAGGGAGTTGGATAGGTGGAAGAATTTCAAGCAACGCCAAAGGAATCACATTTTCTAGCAGTAAAGAGGATATTCAGATATGTCAAGGGTACAAAAGAGTTTGGATTATGGTATTCAAAAGGAAAGGATTTATCACTTATTTCCTACACAGATGCAGATTGGGCAGGTTGCATTGATGACCGGAGAATAACAAGTAGAGAAACGTTCTATTTGGGTGAGTGTTTGGTATCTTGGCTAAGCAAGAAACAGTCATCGATATCATTGTCTATACCTGAAGTAGAGTACATTGTAGAAGTAGAATGTTGTACACATATTCTATGGATTAAACAAACTCTAACGGATATATAGGTTGAGTATGATGATCCCATTCTAATATATTGTGATAATACAAGCGCCATCGATATCTCAAAGAATCTAGTTATTCACTCCAAGACGAAGCACATTCCAATCAAATATCACTTTCTACGGGAAAACGTTGCAGAGAGGAACATCGGAGTTGAATCTGTGTGATCCAGGTGGATATCGGTGGCCACCCACCTTGTTTGACTAGCTCAAAACATTTTTCTGGCAATTTTGAAAATTTACTATTTTTAGCAGTTTTTAACTTCCGAGGCCATTTTGAGGGTCTAAATGAAGGTTTTTTTGGGACAGACCCAAATAAATGATAGCCTAAGGCATTATTGAGGCCCAAAAATGAATCTCCTCTATGATACCTTTCCAATAGGCTATCATACGCCTAAAACGAAGATCATATGCAAAAGTTACGACCCCAAGAAGTTAATGTACTAACTTTCCCAAACGAGGCCCACATGACTTTTGGCGCTTGATCTCCTAGGGTTAGGTTTTTGGATGTCTAGGGTTTTTGAAATTCCAGTTTATTATAAAAAGGCCTTCAGAGCCTCATTGTAATCATCTTCTTGTGAATGCGAGTAGCCATCACATCTCTTCTTAGAGATAAGCTGCCACCATTCTAGCGAGTCTTTCACTCTATATTTTTATAGTCTCTATACATTTCTTTCATTAATAGAAATCATGTATTACCGTATATATGTGTTTATGGTTGACTCTCTGATACATTTATGTTATATTATTTAATATCTGCGATATCTCTGTGAATTTATTTATTATATCTCCACTCTCATTTAGTACTGAAAATAATCTGGATCAGTGGTATCAAAGCAGGCTGTTCTTGATCATTTTTTTTTTTAGTGCATGTCCCCGACGAGGTCCGAGTATAGCAAGTTGGGTCTCGAGCTTGTCTCTCTTGAGGAAAATCACTCTCGCACACCCAAGAAACCCTCAATGGCGGAAGAAAAGAAAAACGACGGAGCATACTATCCTATAAGTCTATTGCTTGAGCAAGCTCTCACGCGACAGAGGGACAAAATGAAGGAGATTTTTTCCCATGTCCTTCAATGCCTCCCGATAGCATCAGGCACATCTTCATCAAGTGGCCACTTTGGAGGCACCTTGCCTTTTAATGTACAAGTCAATTTTTATATTCCTATATTTGAAGGTCAAATATATGTGGATGCCCTAGATAAATGGTTAAACTTGCTAGAAGGTTATTTCTATGTTCACAATTTTTCCGACAGAGAAAATATCACCTTCACACTCCTTAAATCTCTCCCCCATGTCAAACATTGGTGGGAAACTTACGAGGAGAAAAGTTCCACAGAAGAGTCTTAGAATATATGGGGCCAAGCCCACTTGGGAGTTTTTTGTGGATGCGATAAGGAACAGTATTGCCCTGTTGGAAACTATGAGGACCGGTATATGAGATGGACGACACTACGACAAGAGAGGGGCCAAGCAGTTCCAGAGTTCACCAATACCTTTCATACCTTTCACACCAAGTTGGGTATCAAAGACTCTGAATGAAATTTGGTTCTAAAATACCGTGGGGCTCTACACAGATACATCCAAACTGAAATGGATTTTCTGGACATCTCATCACTCAGTGCTGCCTATCGATATGTTGTTAAAATCGAGTAGAAATTTAAGCACCATAACAAATGGGAGTTCAGGTCTGCAAATCCGCAACAACCAAAGTATGACAAAGACAACCCTAACAAACAGTCTCTCGAAAACCAGTTCAAGCCACAGGAAAAGAAGGGTCACAGGAAGACAAAGAAGGACACCAGAAAATGGTGCGATTTCCACAAAATCCCCTGGCACAACACCGATGAATGTTGCTCAAAACAGTCATTGGTGGACGAGATGAAAGAAAAGGAGCCGAACCCTGATTTGGAATCTGATTCTGAAAATAC
This sequence comes from Picea engelmannii, assembly GCA_009831015.1. Classification (NCBI taxonomy): domain Eukaryota; kingdom Viridiplantae; phylum Streptophyta; class Pinopsida; order Pinales; family Pinaceae; genus Picea; species Picea engelmannii. The sequence continues at coordinate 273,040 of ML801070.1, forward strand.
TGGTAAAGGACAGATCATTGACGCAGACCCCACTGCTATTGTTGCGACTGCAACAATTCAACCAGAAGAACCAACAGATCCTAAAGAGGGGGAGCGCCTTTTTCATTCACAAATGTGGGTGAAGGGGAACCCGCTGCATTTTATTGTTGATAGCGGAAGCCAGAAGAACCTCATCTAAGCAAAGGTCGTCAAATAGTTGGGATTGTCGACAACACCACACCCGCAAACATACAACATCGGGTGGCTTTGCCAAGGAAAAAATATATGTGTCAGCCAACAATGTCAATTGTCATACAACATCCAACCCTTCAAGGATGAGGTATTATGTGATGTTTCCCCCCTGGATGTCTGTGATGTTCTCTTGGGCCAGCCATATATGTGGAAGCGCCATGCTATTTATGAGTCTCGACCCCGTAGTGTAATTGTTACTTTGGGGGTTCATCTCTACATAATACGAGAGGTAGTTCCAATTACTGTTCCACCTAAAAAGTGCCACAAGGTAGTATCTCATATTGCAAAATTTAGCTTCTTCACAATCTGTTCAAAAGAAGAAAATAAGGACACTGCAACAACTACAACCTCACCCCTAAGACCTTCTATCCAACAGAAACAGGTCGACAAGGTTGCAACAAAGTGCAAAGATTCCTTCTGCACATTTTCCTCTCATGTATCTCTACTTTTTGAACAGCCTCAACCTCAACAGGTTCATGACAGACTTCCAGAAACTGAGCAGCCCGACGTCTCCAACAAGGCAAGCAACTCACCAAGATTCAGATTCAGAAAACACTTTTTCCTCTCGCCTGGGAACTCAACGTAATGGATACCATTTCTTCCTAAGGAGGGAGGATTGATCCAGGTGGATATTGGTGGCCACCCACCTTGTCTGGCTGGCTCAAAACAGTTTTCTAGAAATTTTGGTAATTTACTATTTTTAGCAGTTTTTAACTTCCGGGGCCATTTTGAGGGCCTAAATGAAGGTTTTTTTGGGATCGAACCAACTCAAGTATAGCCAATGGAAATATTGAGGCCCCACAATGAATCTCCTCGATGATACCTTTCCAACAGGCTATCATACTCCTAAAACAGAGATCGTATGCAAAAGTTACGACCCTGGGAAGTTAATGTACTAACTTACCCAAACGGGGCCCACATGACTTTTGGCACTTCATCTCCTAGGGTTAGGTTTTTGGATGTATAGGGTTTTTTCCATTCCAGTTTATTGTAAAAAGGCCTTAATAGGCTCATTGTAATCATATTCTTGCGAATGCGAGTAGCCATCACATCTCTTCTCAGAGATAAGCTGCCACCATTCTAGCGAGTCTTTCACTCTGTATTTTTATAGTCTCTGTACATTTATTTCATTAATAAAAATCGTGTATTACTATATATCTGTGTTTATGGTTGCATATCTGATACATTTTTGTTATATTATTGAATATCTGCGATATCTCTGTGAATTTATTTATTATATCTCCGCTCTCATTTCCTGTCGAAAATAATCCGGATCAGTGGTATCAGAGCAGGCTGTTCTTGATCATTTTTTTCAGTGCATGTCCCCGATGAGGTCCAAGTATAGCAAGTTGGGTCTCGAGCTTATCTCTCTTGAGGACAATCTCTCTCACAAACCCAAGAAACCCTCAATGGCGGAATAAAAGAAAAACAATGAAGCAAATGATCCTATAAGTCTGTTGCTTGAGCAAGCTCTCACGCGACAGAGGGACGAAATGATGGAGAGTTTTTCCCACGTCCTTCAATGCCTCCCGATAGCATCAAACAAATCTTCATCAAGCAACTTCTTTGGAGGTACCTCGTCTTTTAAGGTACAGGTCAATTTTGATATTCCTATATTTGAAGGTCAAATAGATGTGGATGCCCTAGATAAATGGTTAAACCTGCTAGAAGGTTATTTCTCTGTTCACAATTTTTCCGACAGAGAAAAGATCACCTTCGCACTCCTTAAAGTTCTCACCCATGTCAAACATTGGTGGGAAACTTATTGGGAGAAAATTTCCATAGAAGAGTTTGGAATATATGGGGCCGAGTCCAGTTGGGATTTTTTTGTGGATGCGGTAAAGGAATAGTATTACCCTGTTGGAAACTATGAGGACCAGTACATGAGATGGACCAAACTGCGACAAGAGAGGGGCCAAGAAGTTTCACAGTTCACCAATACCTTCCATACCTTGTGCATCAAGTTGGGTATCAAAGACTCTGAACGAAATTTGGTTCTAAAATACCATGGGGCTCTACACAGATACATCCAAACTGAAATGGATTTTCTGGACATCTCATCACTCGGTGCTACCTATCGATATGCTGTTAAAATCAAGTAGAAATTTAAGCACCAGAACAAACGGGAGTTCGGGTATACAAATCTGCAACAACCAAAGTATGACAAAGACAACCCTAATAAACAGTCTCCCGAAAACCAGTCCAAGCCACAAGAAAAGAAGGGTCGCGGGAAGACAAAGAAGGACACCGGAAAATGGTGCGATTTCCACAAAATCCCCTGGAACAACACTGATGAATGTCACTCAAAACATTCATTGGTGGCCGATATCAAAGACAAGGAGCCGAACCCTGATTTAGAATTTGATTATGAAAATAATGGTAAAGGACAGATCATTAACACAGAACCCACTGCTATTGTTGTGACCACAACAATTCAACCAGAGGAACCAACAGATCCCGAAGAGGGGGAGCACCTTTTTCATTCAAAAATGAGGGTGAAGGGGACCCCACTGCATTTTATTATTGATAGAATAAGCCAAAAGAACCTCATCTCAGCAGAGGTCATCAAACAGTTGGGATTGTCGACAAGACCACACATGCAGCCATACAACATCTGGTGGCTTCACCAAGGATGAGGTATTATGTGATGTTTCCCCAATGGATGTATGTGATGTTCTCTTGGGCCAACCATATATGTGGAAGTGCCATGTTGTTTATGAGTCTCGACCCTATAGTATCATTGTTACTTTGGGGGGTCATCTCTATAGAATACCAGAGGTATTTCTAACTACTGTTCCACCTAAAAAGTGTCGCAAGGTAGTATCTCATACTGCAAAATTTAGCTTCTTCACAATCTGTTCAAAAGAAGAACAGAAGGACACTGCAACCATTATAGCCTCGCCCCAAGAACCTTCTATGCAACAGAAGTAGGTCGAAAAGGCTGCAACAAATTGAAAATATTCCTTCTCCACACCGTCCTCTCATGTATCTCGACTTGTTGATTAGCCTCAACCTCAACAGGTTCGTGACAGACTTCCACAAAATGAGCAACTCGACGTCTCCAACAAGGCAAGCAACTCACCAAGATTCAGATTCAGCAAACACTTTTTCCTCTCCCTCGGGAACTCAACACAATGGATACAATTGCTTCCTAATGAGGGAGGATTGATCCAGGTGGATATTGGTGGCCACCCACCTTGTCCGGCTGGCTCAAAACAGTTTTCTGACAATTTTGGCAATTTACTGTTTTTAGCCATTTTTAACTTTCGGGGCTATTTTGAAGGCCTAAATGAAGGTTTTTTGGGATATACCCAACTCAATGATATAATAAGGCATTATTGAGGCCCCAAAATCAATCTCCTCGGCGATATCTTTCCAACGGGCTATTATATGCCTAAAACAAAGATCATATGCAAAAGTTATGACCCCGAGAAGTTAATGTACTAATTTACCCAAACGAGGCCCACATGACTTTTGACACTTCATCTCCTAGGGTTAGGTTTTTGGATGTCTAGGGTTTTTGAAATTCTAGTTTATTGTAAAAAGGCCTTTATATACTCATTGTAATCATCTTCTTTTGAATGCGAGTATCCATCACATCTCTTCTCAGAGATAAGTTGGCATCATTCTAGCGAGTCTTTCACTCTGTATTTTTACAGTCTCTGTACATTTCTTTCATTAATAGAAATTGTGTATTAATGTATATATGTTTCTATGGTTTCATATATGATACATTTCTGTTATATTATTGAATATCTGTGATATCTCTATGAATTTATTTATTATATCTCCACTCTCATTTCATGCCGAAAATAATCTGGATCAGTGGTATTAGAGCAGGTTGTTCTTGATCGCCTTTTTTCAGTGCATGTCTCCAACGAGGTCTGAGTATATAAAGTTGGGTCTCGAGCTTGTCTCTATTGAGGAAAATCATTCTCACACACCCAAGAAACCCTCAATGGAAGAAGAAAAGAAAAACGACGGAGCAGACGATCTTATAAGTCTGTTGCTTGAGCAATCTTTCATGCGACAGATTGACGAAATGATGGAGAATTTTTCCCACGTCCTTCAACGCCTCCCGATAGCATCAGACACATCTTCATCAAGCGACCACTTTGGAGGAACCTCACCTTTTAAGGTACAGGTCAATTTTGATATTCCTATATTTGAAGTTCAAATAGATGCAGATGCCCTAGATAAATGGTTAAACCTGCTATAAGGTTATTTCTCTGTTCACAATTTTTCTGACAGAGAAAATATCACCTTCGCACTCCTTAAATCTCTCCCCCATGTCAAACATTGGTGGGAAACTTACTGGGAGAAAATTTCCACAGAAGAGTCTGGAATATATGGGGCCGAGCCCACTTGGGATTTTTTTGTGGATGCGATAAAGGAACAGTATTACCCTGTTGGAAACTATGAGGACCAGTAAATGAGATGGACCACACTACAGTAAGAGAGGGGCCAAACAGTTTTGGATTTCACCAATACCTTCGATACCTTGTGTAACGGTCCCCTGACCAACCTCAGGCTGGGGTACGCCACTCCAAAGAAACCACTCATGCTCTGAAACCAGCCGGTAACATTCCCATCCTTCAGGCCGGGCCATGCTACTCTAGGGAACACTTTCGTTCCCATACTACATAACATATAGTAGCATACCCAATAGTCAACTGAGCAATGCCACATAAATTTACTCTTTAAACTGCATGCAACTAAGACATATACATACAACACGCTCACGGAAGCTTTACATATAAACATAAGCAAACAATTACTTTCTGTAACATACAACTTTTATACTGAAATAATAGTAACTACAGATATGCAACATTTACAGAGAATTACCCATAAACATACAGGCAATTATAATCACATATATTAAAAACAACAACATAGGCATGTAAATAACAAGCAACATATCATTTTTATCATACAACCAATACTTATCTTGGAAAGATTGTCACCAATTGCGTGCAAATTGTCCACGAACTTTCCAGCCATAGACTACATTGTTCATCACTCTCAATAGTGAGTCACCCCCGAGCTGGGACTGAACTCCACCCAGGGTAAAGGGTTCCTATCCAGGCTAAGGCTCATGGACAATAGGAAAGACTCTGTCTCAAGTGCTCACTCAAATAACAACCTACAACCTCTCATTCCCCACATGCTTGTCCCACCCAAGGAAGAGTGCCCCTTCTCTGCTCAACAGTCCCTCGGCTGCCCCACTTCCCTTCCAGGGCTTCAACAATAGGTCGTACCGGAAGTCTCAGAGCATTGTAGCTGCAGTCTAGCACCTTCAAGAATCAATCCCCAACAATTATCTCGCTCAGAGAATTGCTCACGGGCCTGACAACCCGCTTCTTCAATCCCGCTCCAAGCTAACCAGGTACACCGACCAAAAGGGATATGGAAACAGGCTTCGAAATGGTGAAATGGTTGTCTCAAGGATAATGAAATGCATGAGTGAAATGGTCATGGAATCATTGACTGAATAACCGAGTGTGTAGGAGAATCACTGTAAATTCTTTGTGGAATTCATTCTGTGAATAATGGTCGTCGGGTTGCTGGTAAGGTATATGCGTGAGAATTCCCCCCCAAATGAGCTAAGTTCCCCCCATGATATGAATGCATGTCCCCAACTTGAAACTTGTCATATCAGAAGTTACTTTGGTCCACTTGTCCCCAACTTTAGAACTTAGGATAAAATAAATATCCATACTTTATGTTTTTAGGAAATATTAATATAATATTCCCTTGAATTTTGGCCCTCCCTTTCCCTAACTGGTGAAGTTCAGTCCCCCATATCTTTTATCGTGGTCGGTCTGCGCGCAACGATGTATTTTATATTAATTATGAGTCATGTACAAAGTAGGCGCATTGGCCTTTGACATCTAGGTGTTCCGACCTAATACCAAAACATAAGCATCCCAACTTATAATAATCGGCTCACCAACATATAACACATATCATATACACGAGGCTCGTTGTCCTCTATACTGCACACACCTTAGTTACTACACGTGGTATCCTGAAATGTACATATTACATCATTTAACTGTGCATTTCATGCGCGCACTATGCCACATGATGTGCATTAACAAATGAGGTTGAAACAACTCACCAGCTTAAGTACATTCATATTATATTTACAATTGGGTTCAGCTGAGGTATATTACAATCCCCTCCCCTTATTTATGCACTGTCCTCGGTGCATCATATGCCCATATATAACAAAATTTTCAAAAATCTTCAAAAAGATGCAGGTATTTTTCCCGCATTGCATCTTCATGTTCCGAAGTAGCATCCTCAGGACCATACTAGGTCCATTGAACCTTTACAATCCCTATGGCTCGGTTCCAGAGCTGTTTGACTTTTCGGTCCAGAATGTGCACCGGATGCACTTGAAACACACCTTCTTGTTCCACCCGAATCACATTCCAATCAATAACATGATTAGTATCAGGTATATATTTCTTTAGCAATGATACATGGAAGACATTATGAATAGACATAGATGCAGGAAATGCAATAATATAAGCAACTGGACCAATCCTCTCCAGGATTTCGAAAGGCCCACAAAATCTAGTTGCCAACTTGGTGCAACTTTGCAACTTCAGGGAACTCCTGTTAGCTTTCACTTTTAGGAAAACATGATCACCCACTTTGAATTCTTTGTGGTTTCTATTCTTATCGGCATAACTTTTCTATCTGTCTTGGGCAACTTTTAAATTCTGCTTAATTTTTGTCATCTTGTACTCCATTCCCTGAGCAACTCTGGCCCAACTACTGTCCTATCAGCTGGATTATCCAAACTTACTGGAGTATTTCACTTTCTGCCGTAAATGGCTTCAAATGGGATCATCTTCAATGATGCCTGATACCAATTGTTGTACGTGAATTCTACCAAGTGTAGGTAGTCTTCCCATTTCGACGGTGTGTCCATCACGTACATTCTCAATATATCTTCTATCACCTTGTCCACCCTTTCTGTCTGTCCATCAGACTCAGGATTATAAGTTGTACTAAAGTTCAGATTCATTCTGAATCCTTTGAACAACCCTTTCCAGAAATTCGAGGTGAATTTCGGGTCTCTGTCAGATACAATTGTTTTAGGAATCTCGTGCAATCGTGCCACTTCCTTCAGGAAAATATCAGCAA
>ML801071.1:0-11782 GCA_009831015.1 Picea engelmannii
ATTTGGCACCACTCTGTGTTGATTCACCAAAACTTCAACTGAATAGGTGAATACCTCAATTGTGGTTCTCCCATATCTTCCCAGGTCTTTTTTGGAAGAACATTGACTTCAGATCCTAATTCTAGTATAATATCCCCCATATTAAAATCTACTATGTTGCATTCAATCTGAATTCCCTATTGGTTATTCTCTTCTTATAGACTTTATTTACTCTTTTTATCCCTTCATCCCCAAGATTACACTTTTATAACAAATTATGCAGTACTTGTAAGGAATTTTTATCACTCAACAATTTGACACAAGCTCCCAAAAACTTTCGTAAGTTACTTACTTGTTCTGAAGACTACTCTTTATTGGTATAATCAAATAATGAAGGAATTCCATAGACTGGTATCTCATCTGTTGGCTTCATTCCTAAAGTAGATGTAATGTTTTCTTTCAGAATCTTGTACCTAGATTCTTTAAATATCTCTTTATCTTTGCGTGCATCAAACTTGTGTTTAGTCATTGTATTATTCCTAACCCATTGGTACTAGTCCTAATCCTTCTTGACTACATATTCTCCTATCTTCACTCCACATCTAGTAACTATGTTAATCTTCTTCCCATCTTCTTCTCTATTTTCCACCCTGATCCATTGCACATTCTCATTAGTCTAGTTCCTCTTTCCCTGTGTCTTTATCAAAAGTGTAGGACAATATCTTTTTTCAAGGTATGTTGCGCAACAATACATACATGTCGCAGATGGTTGTGGGAAGTCTCTTGCATAGTTCCATGGTTTCTGACAGTTATGACACTCTACTAGTCCTCAACTTCCTCCAAAGCCTCTTCCTCCACGACCTCCTCCTTTGAATCCTCCTTTGTTTCCATGATTATCTTCACACTTTGTGTTATAATGAGGTCCTTGATTATACTACAACTACAGGTTATTGTATTGTTATGGTGTTGCACACTGACGTGCAAGAGTATATTGTTGTTTCCCTTGAAACTGTTGCACATTACACTATGGTTGTGCTGCAAAATTATGCGTGTGATTATATTGTGGCTATTGTTCATTGTTATACTACGACTAATGCACATATTATCTTGTTACATGTTCAACCTACATCTTGTATGTAACTGCAATCCTTTCTTTCATCATCTCCAAGGTTCTAGAGTCCTTGTCTTCATGTCCAATTGAATTACAAAAGTTACAAAATGTGCTCTTTGGTACTATCTAATACTTCTACATTAGGGGGAAATGATAGGGATCATTCCCATGTGTTTTTCAAATCTCACACCATGGTCCTCCTGAAGATAAAGATTTTGGCATACCCACTCCAATATACTGTGAAAATAATGGGCACTCATTCTTATGGTGACCTTCTGTCCTACACATTGTACACCAAACATATTCTCTTTTATCCCTTCCTTTATTCTTATTCAACTAGAATGCTAATTTCTTCAGATCTTGCTTCATCTCTTCCATAGTTGGATCTGTATGCTTGTACTGGTTTTCCTCTAGTTGCATGTATTCTTGCAGATCCTTACCATGACTTTGGAATTTATGTTGTCTCAAAGGATACTTTAAGTGTGGAAACAAATAATTAACAAACAAATGTCTATGTTGTGTATCAATAATAATGTACTTTAACTTAATTTTTAGCCTCTTTAACTTTTGGTCCACTTCCCATACTGATTCTCCTAGTTTCTGATTGATCTCTATCATTTTGTTCATAAATTGGTCTTTTGAACTTAGCTTCTGAAATTCATTTATTAACTGCCTCTTCACGTCTTCTACATTCATAGGTGTTCCCGTTGGATTATTTGTCAAGAGACACATGTATCAATCTATTGCATGGTCTCTAAACATGATTTCCAACTACGAAACCTTTGTATCCTCATCTATAATCTATTTTTCTTCCCATATCATCTCACATATGAACAAATGTTTCTATGGATCATTTGACTCGTCCCCTCGTAACTCTGGTAACCTGATAGTTGGATCTTGTCCTACCATTGTGAAATTTGTTGAACAACAACCTCCGCGCAGTGTAGATACTTGACTACTACTAACTGAACTTACACTTCTACTACTGGACCCTCGTCTTGAAAAAATATTCTACCGCTAATCACTTGCTGGTTAACCTATTTTTCTTCTTCTATTGTCGTACTTGCACATGGGGTTGTGGGTTCCACATAATTCAGATCTGGAATGGAGAGCCTTATTCTGCGCTGGACCCATGACCTATGGTTTTCCTCTCATATATAGTGTGTAATATATCCTTAATCTGACACATGGCATGGACATCCTCTACCTATTCCTCATCATTTTCCAAGCCCCGTCGTTGTGCTACAACCCTCTTCTTATTATTCCTCTTATACTGATAGGGTCGTTTGTTGCACATGACACTTGCACTCCTTATGATTTCCCTGGTATGTTCATCATCCATCATGAAGGGGTCCATTGACTCCTTCTTCTAGCTACTCTCCAGAGCATTCTCCATTTCTGAGATCTTCCTTAGTGCTTCCCCCAACTCCCCCATGCGCACATAGTAATATAGTTGACTGCTTCCATGGTCATCACACATTTATGATGTAATAGGATCTTGATCGTAGTGTAGAGAGACTTGATGTACCTCCCTCTAACTCCCTTCAAGAACTCATGCTTTGCAAGATTATAGAACAAAACCCTTTTCACCATAGACCCTTCTAGTAAACTAGAAAGCTACACCACACATAGAGTGCACAGTGCAGTCTCACCCGAGATGGTTTATGGGTGACTGTAGGATGAAGGTGTTTGCATTCATGGAAGGGATTGGGGGATGTTTCTTTTACTTCTATTTCTACTTAACCATGCATTTTATCATACCATTCATCAAATATACTAATTAATTCATTCATAATATTCATTTTTCATACATAACCATAGTGCACGTTGTAATTTAAAACATTCATTCAAGTATCCATTTAATCATAATTGCAAAAATAGAAACACATTTAGACACATTTCAACACAAGGTTTTTATCATGGTTCACCCCCCCTAGGATACGTTCACAAATATCTGTTGCTTCTTTTTTATTCATCAAAAGGGCATTACATCATAGGATAATAGAGAGCAGTGAGGAGGACCAGGTTCACACCAAGCTCCACATCTTGTGACTTGACCCTCAGTTACATCAAATCCATCCAAGCTCCACAACTCTCACCAAAATAAAAACTCAAAACTCAAAAAGGACTCCAAAATATACTAAATGTCTGACCATAAAGATACCATACCGAAGACATCTCAATCTAACTTATGCCTCTTCTATTTATACCACAAAATTGGGTTAAAACCCTTACAATACATCAAAAACCCTAACCCTAACATGGCTAGGTTTGTCCACATCTATGTTGGATTTCTGCAAATCCTGCCACACGTGTTGCTTTTCCTCAAAATATGTTGCACTCTCCTTCTTGGTGAAATATTCCTTGTTTGTTGCGTTGTTCTCGATCTTGAATTTTCTCCACCATAAGCCTACGCCAACATGTTGGTTTATGGAAAATAAGTAATCATGCCACTTGAATTTATTTTTCCCATTGTACTCATCACTCTAGCTACCAACATGACAAATTAATAGTCACTACAACAAATATTAGATGACCTCATGGCACTGGAACGGGTGGCCATATTTATCCAAGTGGTTGAGAAGTAGATACATAAGGCATGTCACGATCGCAATATCTGTCACAAAATTTTGCAGCCATGATCTTTGGTGTTGTTATATGATAGAAAATATTTACAAAAACCTGGTAAGCTACACATGTGTTGGTTGGGACCTTTTTGCCTAGTCTACATTAGTGAGAATGGAGTAGCTAAACTGGACACATCGCAGGGAAAACCTCTCAAGGGACTTGTCAATGGAAGTAGGTTGAATATGTATGATGGCCCATAGGAGTCACCTATCATTTAGCAATAGTTATCCAACCTAGAGTTAGCATAGGGTAGGCATAGACCAAGACATACAATAGTAATAAGGCACATAGTCGACATAATTAAACTATTTGGTAGCACAAGACACGATCCAGTCACACAAACAGATTGGATAGATGGACAACTTTGCATATTCCCAACATTTCCAATTGTGGGTGAAATATGACTCATATATAAGGTATTGGCTCTGATAGTGGACTCACATGGCACTAGGTCGAACTCCCTGGCATTACACCATATTAAAATTTCAAGAAATCCATTTCAGCCATATCATATATGACTCATGTATGTAATAATGTTAGAAAAAAAAGATCAAAGAGAAATAAAATAAAACAAATGTGGAAATAAAACACAGAAGATACATAATACAATAGAGACACAGATATGTGTGGTTTGCCCGGTGTGGGCTACTTCCACCAGAGAAATTGCCAGGTCCTTCCTTTATTATTATCTAGTAAAAGAAGGGATACAACCTACAACAAAATTGTTGTAACTTACTCTCCTTTCTCTCACAGTCTCCTCTCTCAGAATACAATATTCTCTATAATACATAGTCGCAATACATTTCCCTCATAAAAGAGGGTTTCCTTCTAGGGAAAAAAATCCTAACATAACTTCTACCGTTAGATATTTACTTGGCAATGTGTTTATAAAGAGCGGGCGATGGATATAATTGCATGTCAAAATGAGACAAGGGGTTAGACAATGTGGATATTGCTTTGTAAAATTTATATTGTAACTCAGTTTCTCCCTAGTTACTCCCTTTGTTAACATTTCTACAGGATTCTGGCTAGTTTGTATGGTATGTCCATCTTTTCCAACCCCTTGTCTCATTTTGACATGAAATTATAGCCATCACCCGCTCTTTATAAACAAATCCCCAACTACAGATCCATTGGAGAGACCTCCATGCCCCCATTCTCTCTTGTCCCCTTCAATTACCAAACAAGGTGTATCTGTCATGTTTTCAACAACCATTCCAATTATTGCTTACATTCTCATTTTCTAGCCAAGTCTTCCTTTCATGGAAAATTTTAGTATACCAATAGGGGTGTGTAATTATTAGTCTCAGAAGGAAGCTAAAGATCCAATAGTTCAGTTCTCACGATGGTTGAAAATTCTAACAAAAATGTTGGGTAGGGTTCCTAGTCTCTTATTTGCCAGCATGATACAACCTACTACCACATAGTTCCCTAAACTATGATTTGAAGCCACAATGGTATGATAGATCTTCGAGCTAGGATTTGGTGCATCTATTGCCATGGATAATCACCTTTGCTAAAGTGGGTATCCCAATGCTATTGGTTACCCTCTCCATCGGGTTTGTGAGTATGTGTCTTATGTCCCCTACAGATAGCTCAATGAGATAGGAGGATGACGGTTGTTGAGGAAAAGGTATGGAAAACCTTACTCAAGAATTTTTAGATCTTGTAGGGCTAAGAAAAGATAGTTGGGAATGTCACTCGGGGCTTATAGCCTCTGAAAAATCACTTAATGCACATGTATTAATTACAAAGGACTAAGGCTAGTTTTTATGTGTTGTATATATTGGTGCAAAAGAAGTAAACTTTAAATAAAGTTACATAAAAGTGTACAAAAATTATACAAACATATATATGGAGATCAAAGAAAAAGAATGAACTAGATCATTAAAACACATGTGTGATACTAAAACAATAATCTGATTTTTCATTTATTTCATTCTGAGATACAAAACTGAGTTCTCTCTACAAACCCCCTGTGAGGGTAGGGACCAAAATCAAATTTAGAAGCCTTCGATGGACACCATACAAAAATAATATGAAAATCAAGAAGAAAACCAAAGATAAATATCTAGATCAACTTGCCATAAACTGTTGTCACTTGACTCTGCAAGATATTATTTATCATCCATGAAACTTAATTCATGCATAAACAAAAATACACAGACTATCAAAGATAAACCATTCACCTTTAGAATAAGTTGTTGAAATGTGTGATTCGGTTTTTGAATCATTCTTCCTTCGATAAGACCATGTTGTCATCAAGAGGATTAAGTTTTCTAGTAAACTCAAAATTAATGAAATTTGAAAGTATCTCTCTAATGTAGAGAAAACCTTATGGTTGTAATTATCCTTCAATTCTTCTCCCTCTTTCTCTCATCATTTGATTGAGCTTTTATTCTCTCTCAATAAGTTATGGTAGTTGAACTACCTTTATTTAGTTAATTCAAACTAACTTAACTAATTAGTTTGAGACAAATAAATAATATTAATATATAAATAAGAGTCTTAACTAATAACTAAATAGGTGGGACCCCTTGTGACTCCAAATTATTTCCTTTTATAGTTATCTAAAATAACAAATATCCAAATCATTTAATTCAAAAATATCTCCTTGTAACTCTCGATTCGTATATATATGCTCAAATAATAAATGTTAGCAGAATGTAATATAATCATGTCCCCAAAAATAACATCATATCCAATTTGTCTAATAAAAGAAAAACTCAAATTAATGTTGTTGTCCAAAAGAGTGCCAAATATATGCTTGTTGTTCAAAACTTTATCAACATAAAAATATTGTCTTCAACATACAAAACAACCTCAATCATTAAAATCCATATTTATTGTGTGAAGCATTATCACTCTTCTCGTTGTTGTCCCCTTTTGACTTTTATGTGGAAGCCTTTGATTGGTTAGAGCCTTGAGGTTGAATTGAACCAATGACATTGAGAACATTGATACTTAAGATGAAGGAAAGAGGAAAATGACTTGGCAGATTCTTTGGATGAGATGCAGTGAGTGGCTATTCCCTTTCCTTTATCCTGCATAGGCTTGTGGGCATATGTTTTTAATATTTTACTGGCATGTGATGACTGCATAGGTGAGACAATAGGCTCAACTTGGGAAACTTGATTTTTTGGTGGTGGAGGAGATAATGGAAATGATGCAGTGGGCCAACTGTGGTGGTGAATAGCAGACGGATGTACAATCTCTTTCCAACCATTATTGGTGGGAGGTTTTGGTCGCATGGACACATGGGGAGGGACTCAGACACTGGAAAAGTTTTGATGTGCTTGGAAAGGAGATCTTTCTGGTCGAGGATAGAATATTCCTTGACCTACTAAGTTAAATAAACTATCTTGGAAAAAGTGGTTCAATTCCTGGGGTTCAACATTGAAATGTATAGATAATCGAGGTCTTCTATGACCTCTTTGCCAATTTCCCCTTCCTATGTTACCTCTACCATTACTACCCCTGTTGAAAAATCTCATCCTGTAGCAATATTCAATGAATCATGAAAAATTATTAATAATCCATACATGAAACTCCACTTAAATAAAATCAATATTTGGCTCTATTATTTACCACAGAACCCATGCAATACATCCATAAAAATTCCATTAATCAATTTCCATATGAATAGGGAATATGAGGGGTTCGTAGTGTGCATAAAATGGTAGCATGGAGGGGAAAGATACATGGATATTGTTCAAACAATCATAAAAATAATCAAACTATGTATATAACCATCTCTTAAAACACCAATCATCATTTAACCACCATCTCCATTTCTTTTATTTTCATACAGACTTTTCCTTAAAAATGAGTAATAATAGAACATGGAGTGTAAAAAGTGTAAGTAGTATAATGAGGGGAGTGTAATGTGCATAAGATGGTATAATGGAAGGGACTCCAATGGTTATTGTTCTTCATTATCCATACAAAACAATCTCATCATCATAACAACAAAATTTCCAAACCCTTTCTTGTTTCAAAATCAAAATTCAATACTTTGTTTCAAAATTCCAAAACTGGTGCTTCACTTCAAGACTGTTCACTGTGCCTTTTGTAATTACATTTAAAAAATTCACTTAATAAATAATTTCCAAGAAAGAATTCAACAGACATAACACAACATGTACATAGTAGGGTCAAGGAAACACAATATTCCAACAAACAAAACTGATATTCGAAGTATGGACATACTGGGTCCAAAACATTGTCATCGGTATTCTTAAGTAACAAATCGACAAAAACCTCATGACAAAAGAGATGTGAACAAAACCTCTATCAAATGTTGGGTTATCAATCCTTACATAGTTATTCAACTGTAGGGTTTAATATACCATTCATCAACAACAATGAGGTATGGGAGAGAAAGAAGGAAAACACTTTAAGGGTTTAATCAAAAGAACACTTCAACAGTATTTTACCACCTTTAATTTCCACAGACCTCTTCACAGGACCTTTATAGAGGCCGTGAGCAAAATATCCACAATATCCATATAAATAATTGACAGGAAAAGTCTAAATATAATCCAAAGGCCGTGAGAAATGACACCATTTTGTAAAAGAGATGCAAGAAACAACGAAAATCCAGAGACGAGGCAGAATCGAAACACTTTCCCACACGTTTTTCCCACAGGTAAAGTAACAGAGAAACCATTATTAAATCAACAACGAGACACATTCACATATCATTCAACTGTGAATTCACTTGCATATAAACACCATGGAGGCCAACTTGATCCAAATCCAATACAGAGTTGAAAACAAAAAAACAAAAAAAAACATATGCCATAACCTTGGAAAAGAACAGACAGTAAGAAAATGCAAGAGACAAATTTTGATTTAATTAATGACCGGAGAAAGAATTCATGGATGGAGCAGCACAAACCCTCATTCATGGGTGAAAATAATGCCAAGGAAAATAAAAAAAGTATGAACACTTCTTCCACGACCAAGCAAAATGGAGGGAGCAACAACCAACAAAAATGACCAAATGCAAAATAGCAAGGGTGGCGACCATCAAGGTAGGTTAGAGAAATGTGCTTTTACTGCACATTGTATCCACACTTACTCCTTCACCCATAGCAAGTATGAGCAAGCTAGCCATACAACGTTGTTGGTGTATAAATATGTTCAATATATTACACTCATTTATATGTCAATTTGATATTTGTAATCAAAAGAGTTGTTACACTATATGTGTCGAGAACAGGTAACCTACCTATGTCTGTTGTATCTAGCTTAAGAACGAAATAATTAATAACATAATAATTTGTTTCTAAGATTTATGAATGCTTCACACAACTTTAAACTTAGAATAGAAAACTGATAACAAAAATTCTCAAGAAAACAATCAATCAAAAGGTTCTTTCCTAGGTGACAAGTCTGTTCATTCTAGGCTTATGAATTAGAGAGATGAACTTAAGATCTTGTTTCCTGTAATAATAAAAAATAGTGATTAACAATCAAATTCAGTCACTCTTGAAACAAAAATCAATCCCAACTCTATTCTATTCAATCAAACCTTCTTTAGTACAAGGAGCAACCAACATGACTGAGAGACTTCATTATGGAACATGAAAATAAGAGATAAAGTCCTATGGTTCCTGTACCCATTGAGAACACTACAATCAAAAACTCAAAATAATAACATTTTCTTAACAATCCCACACATCAGACTTTTATGAATTAAATGTCAACTTGCAACATTAGAAAAGGAAACTATCTATTCTGTCTAATATCTAATTACTCACAATGATTTAGAAGCAAGTGATTCTATGTTGAACTTTAAAATGTATTTGAAATCATTGACAACACACAACTGTTAAATACTCACATAATCACACAAAGCATGTACATGGAGGTTTACCTTGGCTAGGGTGGTGGGCCCTTGTAGAACCAACAAGGTACCTCTAAAAAGACAACAAACTAAAACATTCTAATCATATTCATTAATTGCACAACAAATCATTTGTATTTATTCAACTTGTAAATCGAATCAATAGTTCATCATCTCGTACATTAAAACAATATGTATCATCTGGTTCTTGCTACTTGCTTCATTATATCCATCATATCCCTTATAAATAAGGTGATCCGATACTATCAAGATCTAAGGATAAGTATCAAATAGTTTTTAAAATATAACAATTGGTATTTCACATTGAATCTCTAGGGATGGATTTCATCCTCATGACACGAAGTGCATGACTGATGAAGTCTGTTGTGATCTCGAAAATTTCTTTAGAAACTTCGATCCAACTGACTTCTTGGAACCTCCATCAACATACTCATTCAATGGGTGAATTATGGAAATAGGGGTTTGGTACCAGAATGCACACAGCCACAACCCTGAGTACCGGATTAGGCGCATGAGCAGTACCAGAATGGGCACAAGACTAGGTATTGGAATAGCACAGAGTGTACTGGTACTGGAATGGATGTTGATTTATGCTAGTACCGGATGCCATGTTGTGTGGGTACCGAAATAACGTTGAGTGGACAGTACCAGAATAGGTGGAGCTTTTGGGTACCAAAATAGACTTGGTACTGGATCACGCTATAGCTTGTAGTACCTAAATGCATTGTAGTTGTAGTACCAAAATAGTGAGGTACCAGATCAAAACTGCTTAGGATTCAAACACTTAAGATCATACAAAATCAAACATTTAATCGAATTAACTCAAGAAAACTAAACAAATCATGCCTTAATCATAAATTACCTCTTTATGCACATGAACAAGGTCATTAGGTGTATTTACAAAGGAAGCAGTCAAGTATATACTCATAGCACAGGAAAAATAGGCTCAGATACAAGGTAATATAGGGCATTAGAAGTTTCAAAATTGAGACTCAACATTTCCCCCATGGTAAAGTCATTTCATGTCCCCATGAAACAGTATCAAAACTGATACTCAAAAACTTTTTTCAAAATTGAACTATTCCCCATCATTTCTCTGGATGTAGGATGTTAAAACCAGAATCTTCTCTCCTCATTTCCTTTTTAATTACTCTAGTGTATTTGATCAATCGTAAGAATTTTTTGAGTTTAGCAGAGACCTCTACATTCTATTCTTTTAACTGTGATTTCTTTGCCTTAATGTGCCTATCCAATACCTGGTACTCTGCAACTTCTAGTTTCAGCTTCCCAATCTTCACTATCAATTTTTGTTTTCTCAGAGATTTGCCTGGACTAGATGTGGTTGTTTTCTTAATCACCTCCTCTCGGGCCTCCTTTTCCTTTATCATACCCCTCAAGGTTTCTATCACCAACCACTTTGTTTCACTAATCATAGCTCCATGGCCACTTTCTTTTTCTAGAGAGTTTGGGATATCGATGGGCTCCCCTTGAAGAGGAGGCATATATGGAACTATTTTCTGCTTGGCGATGCTTCTGGTGGTCCTTCGTATAGGAAGTGAGACTTCCTCATATTTGTTGATAGGGGTGGAATTCTCATCAAACAACTTCCTCTTTTTCATCTTAATGGAATTTATAGGCCTAGACACTTGTTTCTCCTACGTTGATTTGTTTTTTATCTTGAAGGACTGAAGTGTGGGTCTTGGAGTCTGCCCTTGCTGTTCTGTCCTTATTTCCATTATGGAAGATTGAGGTGTAGTATCAAATATTTTTTTCTTCCGATCCTTCCCCATTTTGAGTTTCTCTTTGTTTCCACTTGTCATCTTAGGATTTTCTTCTAACTCACTAACTATTTTTTGAGGAGACACAATAACTACCTCGAAGGTCTTTTCCAACTCCTTAACCGATTCTTGAGGGGGTTCAACACTTGACTCAAGGATATCATGTCAAATCTCCTATTGATTTGTCTTCTTCTTCTTCTTTCGTTTCTTACTCTTTGACATTTGATCTTTAGGATTCAAGACTGGGCTAGGTACTTTAGACTAGGCAGGCTTCTCTGTTAAGGTCCTAACCCGCACATAGGTAGATTAATGTATTCGGATGTAATAAAGGTCAATATTAATAAGACCTTTCAATAAAATAGAATAAGGCGGATGTAAGAAGACCTAATAGAAGCTTCCGCTTCTAGAAGGATC
>ML801071.1:11882-52073 GCA_009831015.1 Picea engelmannii
GTATCTTCATTTTCATTTTCCTTCATGTCCAAATAACTTCATCAATATTCTGGTCCAAAACCCATGACTAGGGTTGACATCAATGACAACAACCAATCTTCCAACAAGATCAACGCAGACCATGATGGAGTACAGCATCAACGCAAATTGTGATGGAGTATCAAATTAGTGGATATCATGATGGGGTACCAGAAGGGGATAAGTATGCAAAATATACAAAGGAATGGGATCACAATGTGAATGCAAGTGGTGTGACAGTAAAATGGTAAATAATGCTCATCTGGATGGAAACTCCATAAAGAGGAGAGTTTATAAATTGAGATTCAGTTTAGAAAGGTCACATCGAGGGAAATTATGACAATGTAAGACAGGTCGAATCCATTAACAACTTACAAACTCATATGAGAGTTGGCGTCATACCATATTCATGGGATTGTTAGATAATGATGACAAGAGATGTGGTCATTATGACTAGAACTCACAAGTATGAAATTGGTTGATGTCATCGGGATCATGGTTTGACATGCATAAATATGCAACTTGGTTCATTCATATGATACGATAGTGAATCATGGGATTATGAGGATTCTCTACCAAATAAACAGAAGACATGAATTTGATCCTGTGAGAGACACAATAACCTCGTGCTCTCAACATTTTGGTAAATAGTGACGTTTTATTTATACAGAAATGTAGACGAGGATTTACAGATGTTCATGGTAGGGAGTGTGTCATGATTCGAGAGTAACCATATGTTTAATGAATAATCAGTATAATTTCTTTAATAAAACGAAAAAATGTTGAATCTATATGTCCTAGTACTAAAATCGAGCAGTAAAACTTGAAGATATGATTAGAGCTACCAGTCACCTTATTACGAGTACCGGATCACCTGAGTGCAGAGTTGTGGTCAATACCGGATAGACACAGGGTTCCTCCCTCAGTACCAGATGAACACAAAAATGACCATTGGTATCGTATGAACAAAGAGGTGATCATTGGTACCAGATGAACACAGAGAGATGGTTCGGTACCGAAATAGCGCAAAAATGACCATTGGTACCAGATGAACACATAGGAGATAATTGGTAATGGATAAACACATAAGCGAACATTGTATTCTGGTACTTGAAGAGATTTTGACACAGTACCTGGTGGCAGTGATTTCTAGACTAGAACTTTTGTAGGCTACACTTGGTAGAAGTAGTTGGTGTTTTCTGGTGTTCTGGAAAAGGACCTGTGATATGATTCAACTGAAAAACCATGTAGATAGAAAAAATACCAGCACTAGATGCATGAACTCTGAGTTTGAATTAGAATGATGCAAAAACAAATTGGTGATTGGACTCCAAGTTTTGTGACAAGAGGGTATTCTGAAATTGGATGACCATATGTTGAGATTTAGAACCCTCCTCTTTTGGAACTAGGTTGATCACTGCTCCTGTTGGCACTTCCTTTTTATTACAAAAATAATAATCCTAACTACTAGTTCTGTGTGGATTTTTATCAAGCCCATATTTTTTAATGCTTGCCAGTGTTTTCAATTTTAAATAGTCTGAAAAACTTAAAGAAAACTCTATATATCATCCCATGGATTTTTCTTGATCCCAGGCCAGTTCTTATTCACCGGTGTTTTCAATTTTAAAGATTCTAAAAAACTTAAATAAAACTCTATATACTCTCCTGTGGATTTTTCTCGATCCCAGTCCAGTTCCTACTCCCCGATGTTTTCAATTTTAACAATTCTGAAAAACTTAAAGAAAACTCCATCTGGTAAATGTCCTCCTTATTCATTTATCTACATGAGAACACAACCAACTTTTTATTTTTGTTAGTTATATCAATAAAAAAACATCTCTCTCTAGTGACACACCTATGTACATAGCTAAATTAATTCATGCAATTAAACTTATTGTGGTGGGTCAGCAAGAGGAGAAACCCTCTTGCTTACCAGTTGCATTTCAGAATTCTTAAGAACATTTTTGAAAAAATCCTCTTTGGACAGAGGCTTATGATAAACCTTCAATTGATGCCCATTTATGACAAAGGGAGTGTAACACCCTGTTTCCCCCAGTCTGTAAAAATAACTATACTGTCCAAGAACTATGGAAAACTCAAAGATGTGAATGTGTGATTTGAATGGACCTTAGTATAAAGGGTCAACGAATGTAAATAATGTTATGAAAATATGTTGCAGGACTGTTGGGAGGGGGATGTTCTGAAAAAGAGACCACAATGGTTGAAGAAAGGTGGTGGAAGGCACCTAGAATGGTGGCGTTAACTTCCACTGAACCAAACTGTATTTGGTCTTCATTAGCTTGGAGAACCAAGAGTGGCTCGCTGGCCCCGAAATGAATTACTCACTAGGATGGTAGGTGAAGAGGCTCCTCATGAGTTAATGAGGGATGGGAGTGAACCGTCCATCCGTGGAGGCCTCAGACCTGACCACCACGGGGAAATTCGTGCCACACGCAACCTCGCTGGAAAATAAAATGTAGGTAAAAGGTGTGGGAGGGGATGGACGCAAGGGAGATATCGCAGGAAAGAGATCAGAAGAACTTTGGAACAAAATACAGAGTGAGTGATAGCAGAGAAGAAGGAGAGTAAACTTCATTCTCGATCGCTAAAGAATTGAGACAGAGAGTCTCAAGCATTGTGGTCTAGCTCGGGGGTGGCTAGTGGTAAATCCATTCGGAGTCATTGAGCCTACGGTTGGGTGGAAATGAGCACCCCTCTCAGCAGTTGCATCACCTGGTGTTTTCTGATAAGTTTTTATATCTTGTGTCTTGCATTGAATATCTTGGAATATATGCTCATGGTTTGAACACTTACGAATGGTTTCTGTGTATAAATGTTTGCATGGTGTTTTGATCAGAAATGGTGGTTGCATGCTTATGTTGGAATGACCACATTCGGTTTATATATATACATATATATATATATATATATATATATATATATATATGTATGTATGTATGTATGTATGTATGTATGTATGTATGTATGTATGTATGTATGTATTTGAATAGAGTCATCTTTCAAGACTACTCTCATGAGATTTTTTTCCCCTTAATTACCTCTCATGCTTCCCTGGATAGATTCCCCACAGGGACACCCTTTTGGGATCATTCCCTTACATTCTAGAGCCGAGGTAAGTTCCCTGAAAGGACTACCACCTTGGTAAAATCCTGAATGTGCTTATTATCTGTCACAAACGTTAACAGCTCAAGGATTTAAGAAGACCTCTCAATCTGGTCATAAAACCTGGTGGAAATCTGCCCAGGAACTCAATGAAAGACTTTAAGGCCTAAGTTTGAAAACCCTGCATGAGAGAGAGTGGGTCTCTTAGAGTTTGGTATTTCGTTGTTTCGGCAACTGGGAAAACCAAGGGTCATTTTTCTTGTATTTGCCAGGCACGAAATCCTGACTTGTGAAACCTTGAAATGAGTATAGCGTGATTGGTTGTGATGTTTTGGCATTTTGGTACCCAGGACACCTAAGGGTAAGTTCCCTTGTACTCACCAGTCCTGAAATCTTGATTATCGAAACCCCGAAATGAACTAGCATGGATGAGTTGTGATGTTTCATAGGTTCGGTATCCAGGATACCCTTCCTCTTGCTAAATTCATGAATGAGATCCTTTTGGAGGATCTAAGGTCTGTTACAACCGTTAAATTGGATGAAGGAACATAGGCGTTAATTCTTTGACCCCTTTTAACCTTCATAAGTAGCGAAGAAATCAGGACCGTTTATTTCAAGACCCATGGGAGTACCTGGATCGTCTAGCTATAGAATACACATGGCGGCCAGTAAGCATTTCGACTTTTCAGCACCTGGGAGATCAGAGGGTAAGAACCCTTGTCCTCACGACTCGTGAAATCCCAACATATGAAATCCCGAAATGCTAGCGTGTGGGTAAGTTATGAGTTTTTGGTGTTTCGACACCTGAGGTACCTAAGTGTGAGTTCTCCTATACTTTCAAGTCCTGAAACCCCAATTCATGAAAACCCGAAGTGACAATGTGTGGAGGGGTTAGGACATTTCAGTGTTTCGGCACCTGGGGTACCTAAGTGGGAGTTTCCTTATACTCGCAAGTCCCAAAATCCTGACATGCGAAATGCCAAAATAACAGCGTATGGATAAATCTTGATATTTTGGTGTTTCAGCATCCATAATATCCAAGGGTGAGATCCCTTGTACTTGCAAATCCTGAAATCCCGACTTGCGATATCCCAAAAGATAGAGTGTGGAAAATTTATCATATTTTGGCATCGACTCCCAGGAAACCCAGGTACAAGACCTCCTGTCGTCGCACATCCTGAAATCCTGATGGAGGAAACCCCGAAATAGTGAAACATGTTAGAGCTTGGTGTTTCAGAGTTTCAGCTCCCGGGAAACCCAGGTGCAAGACCTCCTATCATCACACATCTCGAAATATCGATGGAGGAAACCCTGAAATAGTGAAGATGTTAGGGCTTGGTGTTTCATAGTTTCGGCTCTCGGGAAATCTAGGTGCGAGACCTCTTGTCATTGCACATCTCGAAATCCCGTTGGAGAAAACCCCGAAATAGTGAAGCATGTTAGAGCTTGGTGTTTCAAAGTTTTGGCTCCTGGGAAACCCAGGTGTGAGACCTCATGTCGTTGCACATCCCGAAATCCCGATGGAGTAAACCCCCAAAAGTGGAGTGCCATATTTTAAATCCGAGGCAATTTTTAGTTATGACAAATTATTGGTCCCCTTCATATTTTGGCACTTTGAGAGACAAGAGAGCAGGAGATTGCATGCAGTGCAATTTCCTGAATCATGAAAGCCAGAAGTACCTCTTTGATAAGGCTTGTGGTCATGACCCATGATCACATGGATAAGGATAAGGGATGGTAGGAACTGCATCAGGCCCCGTAGGGATTTCGGGAATTCTGTTCCTCGGAGAAAAGAAGAAAAAGGCCAAAAAATTCTGAATTTTGAAGTGGGTGTGTTACTAATTGGTATTAGAGCATGGTTACAACACTTGGCCTACTTGGGCTCATGAATAGGTTGCACAGAGACTCCACTCAGAGTACTGTTAAAAGGAGTAACCCCCTGTCTTAACCTTCTTAATTAAAATTCAAAGTTAAGAATGAAAAACTCCTATGGTGTGTGTGCATGTGAAAAATATGAATTATTTACTGGTTATAAATGAATATAAACATTGACTAACAACCAACATTTTTATTTTGCACACAAAGTGGAAGATTAACCCTTGGGAGTACCTGGACCGTCTAGCTGTAGAATACACATGGCGGCCGGTAAGCATTTCGGCTTTTCGGCACCCGGGAGATCAGAGGGTAAGAACCCTTGTCCTCACGACTCACGAAATCTTGACATATGAAATTACAAAATGCTAGCGTGTGGGTAAGTTATGAGTTTTCGGTGTTTCATCACCCAGGGTACCTAAGTGAGATTTCTCCTGTACTCGCAAGTCCCGAAACCCTGATTTACGAAAACATGAAATGACAGCGTGTGGAGGGGTTAGGACATTTCGGTGTTTCGGCACCCGGGGTACCTAAGTGCAAGTTTCCTTGTACTTGCAAGTCTCGAAATCCTGACATGAAAAATCCTGAAATAACAGCGTATGGTTGAATCCTGATATTTCAGTGTTTCGAAATCCAGATTATCCAAGGGCGAGATCCCTTGTACTTGCAAATCCCGAAATCCCAAATTGCGATATCCCGAAAGATAGAGTGTGGAAAAGTTATCATATTTTGGTATCGGCTTCCGGGAAAACCAGGTGTGAGACCTCCTATCGTTGGACATCCCAAAATCCCGATGGAGGAAAACCCGAAATAGTGAAGCATGTTAGAGCTTGGTGTTTCGGAGTTTCAGCTCCTAGGAAACCCAAGTGCAAGACCTCATGTCATTGCACATCTCGAAATCCCGATGGATGAAACCCTGAAATAGTGAAGCATGTTAGACCATGGTGTTTCAGAGTTTCGACTCCTAGGAAACCCAGGTGCAATACCTCCTATCGTCACACATCCCTAAATCTCGATGGAGGAAACCTTGAAATAGTGAAGCATGTTAAAGCTTGGTGTTTTGGAGTTTCATCTCCCAGGAAACCTAGGTGCGAGACCTCCTGTCATTGCACATCCCAAAATCCCGATGGAGTAAACCCCGAATAGTGGAGTGCCTTATTTTAAATCTAAGGCAATTTTTAGTTATGACAAACTATTGGTCCCCTTCAAATTTTGGCACTTCGAGAGACAAGAGAGAAGGGGATCGCATGCAACACAATTTCCCGAATCACGAAATACAGAAGTACCTCTCCGCTAAGGCCTGTGTTCATGACCCATGATCACATGGGTAAGGATAAGGGATGGTAGGAACTGCATCAGGCCCCATAGGGATTCGGGGAATTCCGTTCCTCGGAGAAAAAAAGAAAAAGGCCGAAAAATTCTAAATTTCGAAGTGGGTGTGTTACAGGGAGTCTGATTCTCATCAATGGTATTTATCCTTACTAAACCATTGTCATAAACTGTATCAACCTCATAGGGTCCCAACCATCTAGTAGATAATTTACCTTTAAAATTTGTGAACCTACTATCATACAAGAAGGCCCAATCACCTGACTGAAAGGACTTCTTTTTGATGTACTTGTCATGCCATTTAGTGTTTTGATATTATATAAGGGTGGTCCTTTGTAGAGCATCTTGTATTATCTCATCAAGGTCATTTAATTGTAATATCCTTTTTTTTTTAGGTTCATTCAGATCCATCCCTAATTGTATGGCAGTCCTGAAGGTTTTTGCTTGAAATTCTATGGGAAGTAGTACCTTCTTCCCATACACCAACTCATAAGGTGTATGGCCTGTTGTATTTCTCCAAGTTGTCCTATAGCCCCATAAGGCCTCAGGTAATCTATCAACCCAGTATTTGTGATGAAACTGGATAGTCTTGGTGAGGATATCCTCTATCACCTTGTAGGTTGATTCCACTTGCTTGTTTGTTTGGGGGTGATAAGGAAAAGATTTTTTCTATTTGATTTTGTACTGTTCAGTAAGATCCTTGACCAAATTTGGGTTGAATTGGGTTCCTTGGCCAGTGACTATTTACTGAGGTACACCAAAACGAGCAAATATTTCTTCAAAGAGAAAGTCTACACCATATTGTTCATTATCATAATCCAGAGCTTTAGCTTCTACCCATTTAGTTACATAATCCGTGCAGACCAAGATGTACTTCTTCCTTTGAGACAGAGGGTTGATAGGCCCTACAAAATCCAGAGCCCATTTTTCAAAGGGTTCAATTACTAACTGGGCTTGGAGGGGCATCTCATCGATTACAGTAGGTTTTCCCATTCTTTGGTTGTCATCACAACTGACCACATACTTATTTTCATATTTAAAAATAGTTGGCCAATAGTAACCAGACTATATAATCTTGTATGTTGTCCTTTTGTCAGCAAAATGGCCTCCACATGGACCATCATTACAGGCCCTGAAAATATCCTGCATCTCATCCTCCCAAACACACCTTCTGATCACCAAGTCAGACCGAGTTTGGTATAAGAAATCATCATGCCACATGTAATTGGCACTTAGATGGAAAATTATTTGTTTCTCTCAGGAGGACAGATTCTGAGGTAGCTTTCATGTTACAAGATAGTTGGCTACATCTGCATACCAAGTAGTATAAGTAGAAATAGAAAATAGATTCTCATCTGGAAAATCATCATCTACTTGAGTATTATCACCTGCATGAATGAGTCTAGACAAGAAATTAAAAACTAAATTATCTTTTCCAGGCCTATCAATGATGGTGATATTGAATTCTTGTAGTAATAACAACCATCTAGTCACTCTAGCATTTGTAATAGGCTTGTTATTAAAAAATATGATAGTTGAATGGTCGGTATGTACAAAGACTTCATACTGTGTTATGTCATGTCTAAATTTGTTAATGGCATGTACTACTGACAAAAATTATTTTTCCGTGACCATGTAGTTTTCTTCAGTAGGTAAAATATTCTTGCTGACAAAGTATATAACATAAGGAATCTAGCCTTCCCTTTGTCCTAAGATAGCTCCCAAAGTGGTATCTGAGGCATCTGTGCAAATATGAAAATGAAGAGACCAGTTTGGTCCTCTCAAAACAAGGGCACTTGATAGCTTTGTTTTCAATATTTCAAAGGAGATTTGACATTGTTCATTCCAACAAAATTCAACATCTTTTGTTAATAGTTTGAATAAGGGGGCAACTAGATTTGTAAAATTTTGAATGAACCTCCTATAGTAACCAACATGCCCTAAGAAACTTCTGAATTCTTTCTATGAGCTAGGAATATTGATTTGGGAAATAATGTCAATCTTGGCAGGGTCTACTCTTATTCTAGTACCGGAGATGTGGTGACCCAAAACAATTTCTTCAGTGAGCATCATTCTAGACTTTTCATGACTAAGTGAAAGGTTGGTTTCTTTACACCTAACCAATAATTTCTCTAAATTGTCCAATTCATGTTGGAAATCATCCCCATACACTATCAAGTCATCCATATAGACTTCCACACAGTCATGGGTCAAATCAGAGAAAATGACCAAGACAACCCTTTGAAAAGTAGCAGGGGAATTACATAAACCAAAAGGAAGAACCCTATAGGCATAGGTCCCCTAGGGGCAGGTAAATGTGGTTTTACCCTGGTCTTCTGGTGAAATTTGGATTTGATTGTAACCAATAAACCCATCCAATAAATAAAAATACCTCTTCCCAAACAAAGTGTCCAAGACATGGTCTATGAAAGGCAAGGGAAAGTAATATCTATAGGTATCCTTGTTCAATTCTCTAAAGTCCACACAAATCCTTCATTTCCCATTTTTCTTAGTGTTATAACCCTAATTTGCACCATACATGCTTACCTGGCATCAGGCCATCTCAGATCCCTTCTTTGCCAAAGCATTGTTGAACAACTCTTTAAAAAACCTCTTTTATAAGGGCCCACGTGCCCTACTCCATTACTGTACGCGTGTACATGCTAGCTGACCTAAAACAGCCCGCGTGGACTGACAAAAGCATGAAAAAAGGAAACTTGTCGATGAAACACACAACTTTGGGTGAGTTAACTGAAACTCCCGGCCATGCATGGCTGAGGATTCGTCCAAATACCTAGCTTCTTCTAGCCTATAAAAGAAGGGTTAGGGGTCCCATTTGGAGGAGGAAAAAAAGAGTAAAGAAAATCTTCCCAATTTCATATTCCCATTGTCCCAACCCTTTATCCATCCTTGTGCAAGAAGGGATACAAAGCATAGAAGTTGGAGGACAGTTGAAGAGGAGCCCAGGATCAGGATTCGCGGAGCAGTGGCCGATATCGACATTGTAAGTTGATTCATTAAAGTTAATAATATTCCCATCCCACTATATGATTTCTTCATAGTTCAGTAAATATACGTTTGAATCTCTAACCCATTAGTCTATAGGTTAAAGGCATGTGTAGTTTGTTGCTTTTTTGTACGCAGGTCAATCTTGAGAGCTGCCAACAAGTGATCGAGCATGAAGGGGGATCGACATTGAACATCCAGAACAAGGTATGTTGGTATAACCATGTATTTGCTGAAAAGGAATGGGGTTTAAGTATGGGGACGAAGGTAGAAAGTAGATTTATTTTGGTCATATCTGCATGCATAAGATAACCCTATTTGCTAGTCCGTAAGGGGATTTCCCTCACAACAGAATTGGTGACCATACTGGGGAAGTCTCTAGGGTTCCTGGAATTTTATTTTTTGGGTAGTTTTAAAAGACTGGTTTTCTTGCCTGTTTTTTTAGTTTCTACAAAGTTTGAGCTAGCAGAGAATCTGGTTTCCCATACCAGCTGTTTATTTTATTTGCTTGACTGTGTTTTTTCGAGACCCGTAGAGGTACATGCGGCCTGTATAAGGTCTACACGCATGTACGCATGCCCTACTCTCTTACAGCCCGCATGTAAACGCTAGCTGAAGAAATAGAAATAGCATGTAGAGTCTAGAAAATTTTTGAGGCATTCATCCTCTTCCCTCTCAGAATCAAACATTCTCAAGGGTTTTCTGGAATTCTTTCTAAGTCTTGGTTGTTTACAATCTTGTCTCAGATTGGTTTGTTTTACGAATTTTTTCCTTACAATGTTTGCTTTTTCTATTAAAGAGAGTGTCCAAGCCTTCAAGGGATCCTGGTTCTCAATATCAGTGGTCTCTTCCTAGTTTGGATTGTCTGTTGTTATTTTTTTTCATAGTTTTAGAGATACACGTAGCCCGTAGAAGGTCAGCTCACGTGTACATGCCCTCTAGCTCTATACAACTCGCGTTCACATGCTTGTTGTTGGATTATCAGTAGCAAGCTTGTGTATGATAGTTTTTGTTGAGGGTAAGGCAATCATCCTTTCCCTTGATGAGAGTTATACCTCTCAGGTTTTTGAATCTCTGTCTTAGCAGTCAGTAGCTTAGGATTAATTTTAGCCTTAGCTTGTTTTTTCTCATTTAAAAGTTGTCATTAAAAAGAATTTTTTAGGGTTTTTAGACAAGTGTGAGAGTCATTTTTTAAATTGCTAGTATGTGATTTCTTGAAGTGATTCTTTGCGATCTGCGATTAGGCCAGAATTGTTTTTCTTGGTTTTTTACTTGTTGGTATTTTTCCTTTTTTCTTTATCAGCATTTAAATAAAAAAAATCTTTTTCATTTTCTTGTTTGGTTGAAAAGTGTGATTTTACATTAGTAGCCAGGGAAAAATCTTTGTTTTCTTAAGTTCTTGATAGTTTACTTAGATTGTAAGTAGCTCATAGTCGAGTGAAATATTTTTTTAAGTTTGTTAATTCAAAAGATCTTAGAAAAATTAAAAAAAATAAAAATTTGAAAAGTTGTTGAAATTTTGCATCAAGTGAAAGTTTTTGTTTCCATCTTTTTATTCATTTTAAATTTCATCTTTTACACATCATCAGTTTCACTTTCATACCCCTTGACATAAGACAAGCCATAAAATTAATGTTAAATCTAAAATTTATTAGACTTTTATGTTTGTAGGATTAACCAACTAGTTCAGGATTAGGGCCTTGGATTAGGTTGGAGAGGAAACTCTTCAAGGCCATTACAATCAAACATTGGAGTATGAGTTAGGGAGTGTCTAAGACCAGTATCATGAAATTTATCCAGGACCCCCCTCTAACATAGGGGATAAACACGAGGTCACGTGCAGAAAGGTAGCGGAGATAGCCCCTCCAAAGCTGGACCAATCGTAGTGGAGAACACATATAGAGGGCTTGTTTTGGGATTCCATTGATTGCATTTTCTATGGGGCTTTGTGGGTCTCGAATCCGTTCAAGGTCCTTAGTTGTCTTCCAGACCACTTGCTTCCAATACCCTTGACATGTTTCAGGCTTGATACCCTGCTCATTGTGGTCTACCCGACTTTCGACTGTACCCGCCTAGTGACTGTTCACGCGCTGGCAACCTAGTTGCCTATCTTTTTTAGGGACATACACAGGTGACTGTGTGGGTATACTGCGGTACCTAGGATAGAAATTGGGCCACACTTTGTAGAGTATACCCAGAGGTTGCTTCTGTTTTCGAGTTGCACTTGCACCGGTAAGTTGCTCTAGTGTTGGTTGTTGTAACTGTTCTTCCAATTAATTTAGTGTTTTCCTGTCTTATTTTCTAAGGAATTTTTTAGTGCGTGTTGCTTTTGAATGGTTAGACTACCCTATTATGTCTTTGATCCTCTTACACAGTGGAGGATCATGAGCTCTGCCAGTCATGAAGGCTTCTTGGCCTGCCGCCAGTTACACTGGAGCCACCCCCACCACCACTAAGGCGAAAGCTAGACCAACAAGGGTCTTTTGAAGCGACTGGGTCACAAGAAATTATGCCTGACCAACATCCAGAGGAATCGACCATCTTAGACCTTGGAGCGTAAGCTTTTGGTCTGGTTGAAACTTCTACCACTAATCTTTCGACACCTACCATCATACCGATTTATCCTTATGAGTGCTAGACAGTGTTGCATGCAGCAATGGAAACAAATGTTGTTACTCCTTCTGGGAATTCTTCAATTCCCACTATGGTTGTCACCATAGGAGAGTTTTCACTTCCTAACCCACCATCACTAGTCTAAGCCACCATGGTCTCGACCACCACTACATCGCACAATGGTCTAATCCTATCTTTAGCGGTGGCCACAACCCCTTTCACACCAAGTGTGATAGGCCCTCGATTCTCATATGGGATGCCTAGTTTGGGTACAAGTACTGTACTTTCCTACTCCACTTTACAGACTTTAGGTCTGGGGGAAGGGGGCTCTAGCGCTCCTCTGCAAAGTCACATGGGGGGCACTCCTGCTCCTTTTAATGATTTCCCTTACAGAGGAGGTCATATACCTCCTTCATCCCCTTCACTCGGTGGCTCACATCCACAATCCGTCGGGCAACCTACACACCATAGTTTATTTGGAGTGGGGATTCTGGACCACCTTTGCATAATATGCCGATAGGTTTGACACCATTTTCTTTGATCAGAACATTTGGTAACAATGCCTTCTTGACTGGGGGAAATCCCATTTCTGGACAACCTATTCCTATGCAGGGTACTATTCCTGCACAGGGGGAAAACCTAGGAACTTCCTCTGCATCAGGGCCTTGGAATTCTTGGCAGGGATTCGTTCCCTCGTCCGGAATGTCGATCTGGGGTAATTCTTTCCACAATCAATGGAACCCCAGACAAACTACTATGCCTATCCCCACGGGACCGACATGGGGCAACCCTTCCCAAAGTCCTTCGAATGTAATGCATGCCCAACCATCTATGTCCTATTTTGGAAATCAGTCAGTGATGTCTCCACATACGCAAAATCCATATGCTTGCCAGGGCCATGGTTTCTACTAGAATCCAGGCTAGCAGCCAAACTTTTCCTGGCAACCTGGTGCCAGTCAAACTCCTGGCCCATTTTTCCCAGGTTATCACTAACAACCCAAACTACCCTTCCTGGTGACTTTGCACTTGCTAGATTTGACAAGGTTGTTGAATGACCCTATCTGTCATGATCTGCATTGGCCTCCTATGCCGACGAAGTTGCCTTTGGACATCCCAAAGTTCGAAGCCAAGCCTAACGAAGATCCAGGAGATCATGTGAGTACCTTCCATCTTTGGTGCTCATCTAACTTTTTGAAAGATGACTCTGTACAGTTGCAATTGTTTCAACATACTCTCATTGGGAGTGCCGCGAAATCGTACATTGAGCTCGATCGCTCAAGACACTCTTCCTTCGGCGAACTGGCGATGGCTTTCCTAAGCCATTTCCAGTTACCTGTAAGATACGACGCTGGCATAGAGTTTCTTTCCAATTTTGAATAGACAACAACGAACCATATCTCTGATCACATCCAAGAATGGAGACGAAGAGTTTAATTAAGGTGCCAGTCCCACCAACATTCCTGCTTGAGTGGTTCCTTAAATCTTTAGTCCTGCAATTATCCAAAGACATCACGACATCAAGAGTATTCTCTGAAGAAGACGCCATCATGAGAGCTCAACGATTTGAGCTCATCTATTCTCAGTCCGGTTCATTATACAACATCTTGCCAGATGCACCATGCTCAATACTTGATAAAACTAGACAGAGAGATGGACCACACGCTGATGGTATTGTTGGTTCAACAGAAAAAAATCCCGCTGAGCAATTGACGAAGCAGTTGCAACAATTATCTATACAACACAGTAGCCAACCAAACTACTACTTTGGTTGCTCCCCCTACCAACACATCGGAGGTACACACAGTGCAATCGACTAACCCAAAGGCCATGCAACAGCTTGAAGGAAAGAAAAAACAATGAAAGAAGGGTAAGGTGGATAAAAAAACTACTGATAATGCTAGTGAGGACAACACTGAGAAATGGAAGGCGAGGTATCCATGTAACTTGTGCGTGGAAGACCACCTGACCCATCTATGTCCTCGACTTGCAGAAGCCCAAAAGTTTGTGACGCAGCAACAGCCTGTTGTGTTGACCAATACATTTCAACATGGGAAAAATCTAACCCAAGCCTCTGCAAGAATGGAAGGGGGCAGCCAAGAACCCTCTCTGCCTACGAATAATCCCGCATCCATGAACGTATATATGGTGAGGGGCGATGCTTTTATATCAACTAGAGTGCATGACTATAGTAAACCAAGCACTTCTGAGAAGGGTAAAGAAGTTGAACTCCCATCTCTTCCTCTACAGATTGAGAAGACATTGGGCGAAACAATGACACACATTCCCAAAGGCGCATTCAAAAAATCTTCTCATAACCCAAACGCAAGGGCTTCCCAGAACTACTCTGTGGTGGAAAATTTATCACAAACCCCTTGTGCGATTTCCGCTTTGGAGGTCCTCCAAAGCGGCCCTTCCCAGAGGAAAGCCTTGTTAACCGATTTAGGATCTACCAAGACTTGTAATACGGGTACAATCATGCTGGATACAACCGACTTAAAACCTTGTCTGCCTTACCACGTAGCATTTTAGATAGTAGTGGCTTATCCCATGAAAACTTTTACTCAGAATATCTTCTGCATGGTGGTTGATGAGGGCACCTCGACATGCGTTATGTCGTTGGCATGTTGGAAGGTCGTTGGCCAGCCTATTTTTTCTTTGTCACCTACTCTCCTCACTTCTTTCGACGGTCGTTCATTCTGACCACATGGTATCGTTCCTTCTTTCCCCGTGCAGTTAGGAGGGAAGTCCATGTGTGTCAAAGTAGAGGTAGTCAATGCCCCCCTCAACTATAACCTCTTGTTAGGAAGGAGTTGGACTTATGCCATGCAAGCAGTGCTTGCTACATTTTTTCGGGTCTTATTGTTTCCACACGAGGGTCGAATAGTGACCATCGAACAATTTTCTTTCTCCAGACCTGACCCTGCATTGGGGGCATCCACGGTCCCGATGATTGATAATCCTCAACCAGGTGTCATCAACGTAGGCGTTGGTTTGTGCCCATATTTGATGGGTACCTTTGATTACCCACCCAATCAAAGCGATATCAAGTTTATATCCAATCACCATAAGGTTGAGATTCTTCAAGTTTCATCGTTCCTCACGACTTATTTCGATGATCCGTGGATACTTCCTTCCCCATCGACCATGATGGATGGGACAGGGCACCCATGTATGCGCATGCCCTTGTCTGTAGCTGAAGTAGCGTACTCTTTAGTCCAACAAGATTCAACTAGCACTGATCCAACTCCCACACAAGAGTTTGATCCACTTCTAGACCCTATTTGGGCTCAGGGTTCTCTCACTGGCACTGATTCGTTAGACTTGGTTTTTCCCTCTGATGAAGCAATAATTGAAGCAATGACTAGTCCAGACAAACCCTGGGAAGATCTTCATCACAGATCATAATTCCTCCCAGATTTAAGCTGAGTCGAAGAAGGAGAATTCACCATGACTATGATGGGAGGTCAGTCTTTTCCTATTAATCTCTTAGCTACCCATGAAGTTTATGCTGAGGGTAATATGGCAACCATCGTTGAAACCATACCGATTAATATCTCCCAAAACCCTGGCATTGTGGAGAATGTTTTCGTCAGACCTGACTGCTCCCTCGAAGAGATTCAACTCTATACAGATCTTTTCAAAGAATTCCAAGACGTTTTTGCTTGGTCTTATGAGGAAATGCCAAGTATCGATCCAAAAATAGTTGAACATGAAATCACAACGTATCCTGATGCCAAGCCTGTTCGGTAGAAGCTTCATCCAGTTAATCCTAAGAAAGAAGTAGCCATTAAGGTTGAGATTGAGAAATTGTTAAAAGCTAGGTTTATCTATCCTATCCATTTGACCCAATGGGTGTCAAACCCCGTGCCAGTCAATAAAAAATAAGGCACGATTCATGTATGTACCAACTTTCGTGATTTGAACAAGGCTTATCCTAAAGATAATTTTCCCACACCTTTCATCGACTAGATCATTGATGAATGTGTGGGTTTTGAAGCCTTTTCTTTCATGGATGGTTTTTCAGGATATAATCAAATACAAATCAAACCCGAAGGCCAACACAAAATGAAATTCATCTATCCATGGGGTACATTCGCGTATCGTAAGATGTCTTTTGGTCTCAAAAATGTTGGAGCCACCTTTCAGTGGGCCACGTCTTTTGCTTTCCATGACCTCAAGCATATAGTCGAGGCCTATTTAGATTATTTAGCATCTTGATCTCGCAAGAGAACGGATCATCACATACACCTCTGACTTATCTTCGAATGTTATCGCTACTTTCAGATTCGCTTGAATCCAAACAAGTGCAGTTTCTGCGTAACGTTGGGATGATTGTTAGGTTTCATAGTGTCAACAATAGGGATCATGGTCAAACCTCTCAAGGTTGAGGCAAAAATTCAGTTTCCCCCCCCACGCACCATCCTTGAACTTCAGAGTCTACAGGGCAAGGAGAATTTTCTAATATTTTTTATCGCTAATTATGCCGAGATCACCAAGGGCTTCATGCGCTTACTTAAAAAATACGTTCCTTTTTATTGGGATGATGCCACTCAACACTCTTTCACCGCATTGAAACATGCACTCACAACTGCCCCTCTACTCCGGCCACCTAACTATAACAAGGATTTCCTATTATATCTGGCTGCGGCAGATTCAACCATTGGCATGGTCTTAGTTCAAAAAGATGACTTGTTCTCAGAATATGTCATCTATTACCTGAGACGAGGCAACAGTCCATGCTATTCAATGGTTCCATCATTATTTCTTATTTCACAATACCACCGTCATTGCTGTCGTGAATCCATTTCAGTACATGTTTACAGAATGAGTAATAGGCAGAAAAATTAGTAGATGGATAGTCATCCTCTAGGAGTTCGACTTGGATTTCGTTTCAGTGAAGTCCAAAAAGTCACTAGTCTTCGCAGAACTTATTTCGGAACTTCCAGTTGAGTCAGGTGATCTTGTGCCCGAAGAGTTGCCTATTAGAGGAGATATGTTTTTGATCACCTCTTTGGATCCCTAGTACAGAGATATACTTATCTATCTCCAAAATTTGAAGTGCCCCACTACTGCTTCTCGTGATGAGCGTCGACACATACGCCATCAGGCTAAGAATTATCTCATACTCGGTGATACATTGTATTGGAGAGGTGTAGACTGCATCCTATGCCGATGTCTCAATCACGAAGAGGTGGTTATTGTGCTTAACAATTGCCATACCAAAGCTTGTGGCGATCACTTGTTTGGGTTGGCAACAACCCAAAAGATTCTACGTGCAGGTTACTTTTGGCCAACACTTATCAAAGATTGTATCGAATCAGTCAAGAAGTGCCATCCGTGCTAAATCTTCTCTCGGAAGATGAAGGCACATCCCGCTCCCATGTTTCATGTCATCATAGTTGGTCCCTTCACCAAATGGGGGATTGATTACACTACATGAAACCCTCCTTTAGCAAGGGGGCACCACTATATCATCGTAGCCTTCGACTACTTCACGAAGTGGGTTGAGGCTATGCCAATGTTTAAAGGTGATGGAGATACTACAGCTCTCTTTTTATTCAACCAGATAACAGCAAGGTTCGACATCCCAAGGAAGATTATCACTGACCATGGAAGTCACTTTCAAAACTAGATGATGACCGAGTTAACGTCAAAGCTTGGGTTACGGTAGGAACATTCGTCACCTTATTACCCCTAAGAAAATGGTCAAGTGGAAGCTATGAACAAAACTCTTAAGACCATTCTATTGTGAACGATCAACTCAGCCAAGTCAAATTGGCATTTGATGTTATATTCGACATTATGGGCTTACCGAATATCTGTTAAGACTGCAACTGGTTTCTCACCTTTCCAACTCGTTTATGGGCTGGAGGCAGTCTTGCCTATCGAATGTCATATCTCGTCTCTAAAATTGGCAGTATAATTACTGCCAGACACTTCTCCACTTGAAGAACAGTTAGTATACCTTAAGCAACTTAATGAGCAGCATCGTGATGCGGCCCTAGCCAATGAGGCTCACAAACATAAGGTCAAGTGTCAGTATGATAGGTTTGTTCATCCTCAGATTTTCTCTGAAGGAGACCTTGTCCTGGTCTATGACCAAGATAAGGACCCCCTAGGGGAAGGAAAATTCAAACCCATGTGGTTAGGACATTTCATCATAAAAGAGGTTTTAAAAAAGGGTGCTTATCATCTGGTTTATTTTGAAGGGAATGCTTTAGCGGAGCCTAGAAATGGGCTCTACCTCAAGAAGTATTACTCATAGGTAGGTCACTGTGGGTAACTTTTTGTAACATATGTATAGTCTTTGTACTATTACTTTTTAGTTTATTTTGGTGTTATGGACGTGTCGTTGATGTTATCTTTCATCACTGTGGTAGATGTCAAGTGATTCCGAGGTGTTCATTGGGTATGCAGACAGTGCTAGTCGGCATACTCGGAGGCTTGCCTCCACAACTTGCGTAATCTTTACACCTCAAGGCCAGTTATTATATTCCGGAGGTATATGCTTAGGTGACACCACAAATAATGTCGCCGAGTATAGTGCAGTTATTGAGTTTCTTTGTGATGCTTTTTCATTGGGTATCTCTCAACTCTGGGTCTATCTCGATGCTCAACTGGTTATGTCTCAGTTAATCAGAGTATACCGGGTTCACGATCCAACTTTACACTGATGATTCCTTAGGGTACATTTATTAGAACAAAAATTTGATTATATTACATATTTTCATGTTCCTAGGAGATTAAACCAAGTTACAGATACTCTAGCTAATCAAATTTTAGATTGGCATCTTGCACACATATGAAAGAACATTCACATAAACATGTAAATACATTTTTTGCACACATGATCCATAAGACACAAAATACAAAAAACCATATATAATATCATAAAGTAACTAGAGTACAGCGATGGATGCAAGCGCCTCAAAAATAGGACCAATAACGAGTCACATGGCTTATGCCCTCAAACAATATATACAAGTAGTGCTCATGGCACGTCAAAATGTCTAGCTAAAGTCAGGGCCTATGGGCCCTGTTATACTGATCCACAGTGTTGGCTAAAATCCGAAACAACCAGACCCACGTCTGTGATGCCCCCACTACATGAGGCTGCATAGATGGTGGCAGGTCCTCAATCTCTACCATTGGGACCGTGCAAGTGACCGTTGTAAAGTTACGCTCAACTCATCTCAATACCCTCTTAGCTTCCCCAACTGGAAGATCTCCTACTACTGCTGGTCCCCCTGCGGTGTTAGGTGCGGCCCCTGGCCGAGGATGATGCATGTTCCTAGCATAGTCAGCGGGTCGCACTGGTCCCACATATACACACAATGAACACATATCCATCAAATACTCTGGTATAACAAAAAAATGATATATATAAAAAAACAACATAGAAATTACATATGTTTAAAACACAAAAAAAACTACAAAGGTGGAGACTTACCCATCTCCCCTCGCTCCTCACCAGGAGGTACCGGTATCTCAAGGTCTCTCGAGAAATCAATCCCGGCATAGGGGTAATCCTCTATAACCGGGATCTATCGTGACAACCATATGAAGAAGTCATCATCGAAGGACTCATTGGACCTTCCGTCACCCTGTCACGGCAGTAATACTGCCCATCTAAACACAGCAGGAAGAGAGGCCCGATGTCCACGTACCACTACTCGAGGACTAAAACTCAGAACTCTCTCAAAAAATAACAAACATAGAATGGTCTCGAACCCGAAGTTCCTATGTGTTCGCAAACGACAATCTATCAACTGTCTTTTCATACACTCAAGAAATGTGGTACTCCCATAAAAAATTTGTGCATTTAAGCACTGGATTTCACAGTTCATCTGTGCACGGGACACCTGATGTAGAGCCGCAAAACCAGTAATTCACCCAATAAGAAATACTATCACCTATAGCGATAAGTTAGTGATCTTGCTTATGGGCACTTGTGTGCTCGAGCGGTCTGTATCATCTTCATAGTATATACCTGTCAATTCCGCTATGTTATGCAGCCCCGAAGGAAAAGTCTAGAAATTGACTGGTTCCCCTCTCCTGGAGAGGCCAATCAAAAAGTAAATGTCCTCGACCGTGGGCACCAGTGACTGCCCCTCTAACATGAATGCCTCTACATCCAGATGCCAGTAGTCAACCAAGGCATTCAGTAGCCTAGCTTGTCCCCGCATGAAAGGACATAGGAAAAACTTGAGTAACGTACATTGCATCAAAGTAACCATAGCATTGGGGTCTTCCCTAACCAACTCATTCACCTCTTCATGCTCTCTTTCTCTCCAGACATACATCCTGCAAAACACCAAGGTTCAGGAAGGTTAACCCTTGCTTTTTATGCCTTTTTCATTCCAAAAGGGGGTCCACGCGTGCTGTAATGGTGACAGTCGCATGTACATGCGTGAAGAGTTTACTTTGCCCAAATGTACATGCGGTCTGTCCAGAGATATCCCACGTGGACCTAGGGCCGACCTTTTAAAGGTCGACGCCCCCCTAAAAAATGAAACCCAATGCAAAAATAAAGACATAAAATGCAAGATAAGGGAGTTTGTACTTACTTGGTCCAGACAGAAGTTTGTTTCGTCCACTGTAGCTCCTGGAATCACCTCTTTTGATAAAGGGGGTCTCCTGGCTCCAGAGTCAATTTCCAAATCAACAATGGTGATAATGAGCTGCTAGCTTCTATTTATAAACTTTTTGGCCTCTTTTTGTCACTTTTTTGGCCTCCCTTATCATTTTTTTTATACCAAAAACCATTTAGAGTGATTCAGGAGTTGCATAGGAGGGATTTGATTGGGTATTGGGATAGTTTTTTTTGAGTTTTGAGTAATTTTCGACGGTCCGTGGAAAAAAAATTCGACGATCGACTTCAGCATATAGGTTAGGTTTCTACCCTGACTTTTGTATCTCGTTGTCTTTTTCCTTTGCCATAGGATCAATCCCATTAGATTGTGACATAGAACCATCATAGCTTCTTTATAAGTGTCACAACTTGGTGGTAGAGATTATCGGAACATGGATTCCCTAGGTAGATCCTGGTTGCATTATGGTATCCATGCTGTCTTTAAAACACTGTAGGCTCGGGAGTCCTTGTAGTTTTTCCTGAATACGAGTTTGAGCCTCATTTGCATGATTCTTCTTCACTCTTGACCTCACCCTCAGGACTCCCAAAAAATAACAGGTCTTCTTTTAAGCCCTTTTCAGACCCTCTAAACATGAAAATATTGTCGAGCGATCTTGTGGCCTTTCACGCTCGCTAAACTGAAATTTGAAGTCATGTATGTCCGGTGGTATTTTAACCCTTTTTCGGTCTGGACGGTTGACTGTACGAACAAAGTGATGGAAGTCGTTTCACATTTTTATCCTATCCTTATAAGCTTCCTACACAAGTGTTTTGGAACCCTTGATTTTCATCGCAATCTTTTGCTCATTCACACACCTGCCTTTGTTCTCGTTTTCACGACTGCAAGCGTGAAAATTTTGATTTCGAAGTCACGTCAATAGCATTAAAATCGTCGCTGGATTATTATGGTCACTCTTGTCTATGTGTTCATTGCATTTCCAATTTAATTATAGTCACACAGTTGGCAAGACACCAAAATCTTTACTCAATTGGCATTCTTTTGTTGTTAATATGATTTCATTTTTATAAGACTGTGATGATATTATAATGACTGTCATTGAGTCCTTAATACATTGGTGGTTTGATGTTCTATAGTCTCTCATCGAATTCCTTGGTGCATTAGTTTAATGAAAACACATTGACATTGTGGTTAGACCCTTGGTGCAATCATTTCATACAACACATACTTGTTATGATCGAACCCTTGGTGCTGATTTCGAAACAATGTTTTGATTTTAAAACCATGCAAACACTATTGCTTGTGCAAATTTTTGGGTCGACTTACCATAGTTTTCGTTAATTGTTTTATGTCATTACTTTTAACACATTGCAATAGTGATTTGAATCACCATATACGTCGTCGGTTGTACATTTGGATATGACTATTTTGCATGGGTTGATCTAGTTCCACCACCCTCGCACACTTGGGCATTAATGACTCCCTTCTATCCCGGGTTACCTCTGTTGGTTTTTGGGGAAGTTTGTGAGCTATTGGTCCTGCGTATACCCTGTCCAAACCCTTGATTGTTTACCCTACCCACTGTGTATTCTATTCTATGGCACCTGTGGTGCGCATAGAACCAAATGGCATCCAAACTCTGTTGCTATTCAACAATGCTCATGAGGATTTAGAAAATAGTGATTGGCTGGTGTTTATCCAAATATTTGAGGGTTTCAACCTTTCGGTTGCCCAAAAATTTGCCCTCACCTTTGATGGATGCAGGGCTAAGGTCGGAGATATACAGCTCGAACTAAATGAGGAATTCCTAAGCTCAGCTACAGGACTACCAGCTACAGGACAAAGGTGGTTTAAAAATTCCAAAGTAGACGAGGTGCCATGGTCGCTCCTATTCACATCAAGAAATATTGTTAGTTGTGATAGAGGTATGCCTATCGTTGCCCTCAAACCTAGGTGGCATGATCGTTTGGTAATTGTTAAGTAGTTTGTGACCTGCGAA
The DNA here is from genome assembly GCA_009831015.1 of Picea engelmannii. NCBI lineage: Eukaryota > Viridiplantae > Streptophyta > Pinopsida > Pinales > Pinaceae > Picea > Picea engelmannii. The sequence goes on from ML801071.1 coordinate 34,434, forward strand.
GGTCGATATGGCTTGGTATTTCTGTATCATCTTCGGTTATTGATGAATTTTATAGGCTACCCTCTGAATATGCCGCATTATTTCTTACGTAGTCTGTACAAGATGTCCAAATGATTCAAGTGTGAGAAGGATGATAGCAGCCTTTTCCATCACTGCTTGATCAAAGTTATTATCATTCATCATTTAAGCCTTAGTGGTGATTGTTGGCAAGCCTTCTTATCAAGGAATGGCTTTGCCACCTCCGAGTGTGTTCTAATGGATAAATCTTTGGTCATTGAAACACTGGTTGAGACAGCCGTGCCACCTCCTACCCTTTTACCCCCTGTCAAACCCTTGAATTGCTCCGACATGGACCTACCCGATACCGTAGTCGACTAGTGTGCTAAAAAAAATACTAAGGCCGTCAAGAGGCCTGTGAAGAAGAAAGGAAAAGGTGATACAGTTGTCAACAGTAAGTGAAAGAAAAATGTACGATGGATATCAAGATGTGCTCGAAACAAGCCTAAACAGAAAACTGACCAAAAGCCTATCATCTTGAGAGAGGATTCAGACTCGGAGATCGAACGATTCCTAGATGAGGAATACCCCTACTCTCATGGCCTCTGCTCTATGGAACCCTATTACTATGTTTCCAACTTACCTCTGTGCCTCAAGAACAACCCTAACTACCCGGGAATTAAGCTTCACAATGAAACCCCTGGTAACTTGAAAGAACCCTTGCCTGTGATGCCAAAGCCTAATCAATCACCATGTATCCAATGCAATTCCTGGCTTGAACGTTATTACACTGATGTTCCCCTGTTGCAATATAAGATTAAATCATTAGAGGAATGAGTTACAGTGCTGTCAAAGGAGAACGACAGGTTACAAGCCAACGAGAAGAAACAAAAAACCACCGGTTCAATTGTCTTCAGAAATGTCGAGGTAGCAACATCATTTGTCAATTCAAAGTTATCATGATCGAATCATTTTCTTACTGCCCAGGTATGTATTTCAACATCAATTTTGTTTTATGAGTTGGTTTCAATTAATATAATCGATTGGGTTTGCTTTCAATTAGCTCTGTTCATTTTAATAGATTCAAAATGATTATGTTATTTTCAAATTACCAGAAATGATTTCATTATGAATCATGTACAGAAGATTTATTTGCTAAACTCGGACACAGCTATGATTTGGTTAATGCGATTTTATTGTTCTCAGATTAGTATAAACGATTGATTTGTTTTTTATTCTGTTTGGTTTGCTTTTGAAACAATTCTGTACATTTGAATTAGGGTAGTAGATTGGGTTTGCTTTCGTTTAGTTCTGTTCGAATAGATTCAAGAAACGATTATGTTTCGTTTTGAATAAATATTTTCGTCTTGGATTATGATTTCATTCGACCTGTACAAAAGATTTGTTTACTAAAATCGTGTAGCTATGTTTTGGTTGATACGATTTTGCATTAGTATAACGATCGTGTCGACCTCGAGTTAGTTCGATTCATTTCTGTTTGGTTTGATTTGCAAACAATGCTGCATGCCTTGAATTAGCATAATTATTTGTATGAGTTGGATTAATATCAAAGACAGATTTGATACGACTCTGTTTTGGATTTAAAAAAAAAAAAAATTGTTGAGTGTTGGATTGACATATTATGTCTATATTGAATTCTTACCAGAGATTTGCTTGATATTCGTTTAGGGTCTGTTTCGATTGAAATAGATTCAAACACGATTTCATTTTCTCTCAATTAGCATAGAAGTTTTGGTTTAAATGATTCGCTTTGTTTTCAATTAGCAATTAAAATATTTGTTTAATAGTTTGAATATATTTCTTTTAGTTTTGGATTGATTTAGAACAGTCCTGTTTTCAAATTAGACTAGCTACAGAATCGTGAGATTTTGTAGCTAGTCTTAAAATTTACATTTTTGTTAATTTTACCAATAAAACATTATCTAAACTTATCTATTCTTGTTCACCTACAGGTACCTACGAATTTCAATGACAAATTGGGCATTCTATGGTAGTTTAGAAGATACTTGTTGTGATATAGTTTTGTTTTAAGTTGTTGGTCATAGGCAGAAATAGAGACTTGGGAGATTATTCCCAGATTTTATGTAAACTACTTTTGATAATTCCCATAGGGATGTTTTACCCTGTGGCCTTTAAATACTTGTTATTTTTTTGTAATGAACCCATCATCACTATTGGGAGAACAATACTATGGATTTATAATGATACAGACTCGAATGGAAGTGGATCTTTTGTAATAGCTTTAGCTTTCAATTTATCATACTTTTGTTCATGTTTTGTGCATTTTAATTTGCGATTAAGTCATTGACTACTTTAGATATCAAGACTTGTTACAGGTTAATGTGTTGTGATTTAAGGTCTGTCCATGTCTTATGTATCTCAGTTTTAGTACAACAATTACTCTATTTCAATTTAATGAATAAAGGTTTATCTTTTTCGTTAATTGAACTGTTCTATACAAATCTTTGCACAGGGATTTATCTGACTGCGATGATTTGTAAATTATAAGATTGTTGTCATTTTTTATGTCTTGTTTTTCCTATCGTTTATATTCAAAGAGAACTGTTGCTTCCTTTTTACAAGAAGCTCATGGAAAATCTGGTGTGGGTTTCCTCCCATCGAACAACTAAATTAGATACTTTGCACAGGACAAATTGGAAAGCTTTATTACAGGTTAGTTTATTAGTGTTATTTAAGTAGTTTAGATAGATATATATATAGTTCAGATTTATAGTTACGATTATTATTTCAATTGCTCATCTTAGATAGTTTTCATTTCATTTCTTTCTGATATAATTTAGCGCACAAATGGTTTTTTCAGGTTTTCGATTTAAAATCTGTAATCTGTGAATATTGTACATTTGTAGTTGGATCTAATTCTGTTGATAATTGGACACTTAATTTCATAGAATTATTGCTAGATAATAGACTGTATATATATATTTCAGATTTGTTTATTAGTTTGTTTTAATTGTTTTTTTCATTTAGATTAGTTCCTTTAGTTAGTTTCCATTAGTTTTCCTAGGATTTAGATTGGCCAACGGAGCCGCTAAACCCATCGGGGTGGATCATCCCAAACGGATTGGGTTATTTAGACAACCCCGGACCAGATCCACTTCTCCAGTTGACGAGCATTCATTTTCGCCCGTCAACAAATGGTGCTAGAAGGAGGGCCTGAAATTTATTAATGGCATGAGGTGGTCGTAAGACTCCTCCACCACCTAACCGCTCACCTATAGTGACAATAATCCATTCAAATGATAACATCCCCCCTCAAAAAGAAACCACATCAAACGACGATCTACGGATCACAGTTGAACCAGCAACCCTGAATCCTGCAAGTGGTGACATACAAGAGATTGGTCACCAATCTCTCTTGAGAACACATAGTGCCTTCGCCCATTTAAGGCAACCAAATAGGCCTTTGGACCAACCTTTAGATTTCTTTGATATCAGAGAATAGCTTGGAGGCACTAACCTTACTTTGAACCCTACAGATCCAATCGTCACTCCTGCTGCAGGAGGATTTGGAATACCACCCTCACCACCTCCATCATTTCCTTCTTCTTCGGGAGAAGACTCTTCTGACGAAGGCAATTCCCCTTCTTAGCCTTCCACACCGCCTACACCAATGGCCAACTAGAACAATCCTGCTAGACCTTGGCTCGACCAGGATGCAGTAGCCATACCTAGGGCTCATCATCCCTTACCCAAACATCCAGAGAAGTGGCTTCCCAAGTTTGACCCTGACTCTAAACAGATCGCCGAAGATCACATTAAAAAGTTTATGTTAACCATTAGACTCTTTAATATCGAGCACGAAGACGTAGTCTGTAGGTTGTTCCCCTATACTTTTGAGGGCAATGCCTCTACCTGGTATTTTGCCCAGCAACCCCATGCCATCGTGTCTTGGGAAAAGTTTGAATCCTGCTTTATGGAAAAGTTCGGAGATGATAAGTCCCTAGAAGTTCTAGTTATGGAACTTTCTAGCTTAAGAATGAACCCAAAAGAGAAAATTAAAGACGTTAATAAAAGATGATTAACACTTAAGAACCGAATCCCTATGGATTCCATGCCTGCCGAGAATATTATCATAGCATACTATACTAAAGCCTTGCATCAAAGTATAGCCATTTGGGTTAAACAATCTAAGAAATCCACGTTGTTAGAGGCCTTCGAAGAGGCCAGCTAGATTGAAAAAGACACACTTAGTTTAAAAGACACTACTAGCAATGAAACGGAAACTAGTTCATCTTCCAAAAAGAAGATCGAAATTCTCCCTAGATCTTCTCAAAATAAAACACAACCTGAAAGCTCGGATTTAGAAAACTTAACTAAATTCGTTCAAAAAATATCAAATCAAGTTATATATTTGAAAAGGACAGTCGAAGAAGCTTCTTCGAGCAAAGGTCCTTATAAACCCCCATTCAGGAAGCCTTTTTCCACCAACCGACCTAATCCAAATACCGAGGGCCTTAATCTAGAAAGTCTGCAATTCACCCTTCAAACAATTCTAGAAGCCCAGGATAACTTGATGCCTCCTGAGATTCCTGAGGAGGTAGTTGAACAAGAGACAGTTGAAGAAGAAGAATCTTCTCCAAACATTTTTGGACACTTCTCGGATAGCATTTTTCAAGCTAACTTTGAGACAGTACACCCCTACAATAGTAGGAGTAAGACAACAAACAAACCTTCTTCCGAAAACACTATGACTTTGCCCCCAAAGAAATCTAAACCAGCTGAGACTAAACAGAGTCATGTAAAGCCCAACTTAGATTATGATTTAGTTGAAGATATTAAAAAGTGAAGGGCTAACATTTATGTTTATGAGTTATTAAAATTTCCATTTCTGCTACAAAAAATGTTACAGAACATCACAGAGAATAGCAAAAATGGTAATTCGAACAAAGTCATTCAGAAAAAAGCTCCTCAGAAGACTTCCGCTAAGAGTAATCTTGATCCTCATGATAAAGGAAGCCTTCCTGTAAATAATGTAATGAATGTAGATAAATTAGCTTTAGAAACTGCGAGTAAAAAGCCACAAGCTTCCACACTTAGTACTTGCAGAAATGTACCTCCATTTTTGTTAACTTTTGAAATCTTTAATAGAAACATGCACAATTGTATGGTAGACTTAGGAGCATCATCCAATGCGATGCGATGGTCTGTATGTCAGAAGATTAACACTTAAGTTGAACCATCCACTTTAAAAATCATCCAACTTGATTGAACTAGTGTTAAAGTCATAGGCGAATTAAGGAATGTGCTTATAAGATTATCGTCTAACCCCAAAGTTCATCAAGTTATTGATATTATTGTTGTGGATATTCTGGAAGTGTATGGTCTCTTTTTAAGCAGGGACTGGTCAGAGCAGCTACACGACTATTTCGCGACAGATTGGTCTCACCTGTGGCTTCCAAAGAACGGAAAGCCCACCAAAATTAAGGTAAATCGTGAATGCTACCTTAAGTTCATGGTCACAGATTTAAATGATCCCAATGAGCCATTTACATCTTCTACCGATTCACCCAAAATACAAGGGATGGATACCTTTTTCGGCAATTTCGTGGCTGAGACTTTAGCTATCACCAACCCAGAACAACAGTCTGAGATTGTAGCATATGTGTAGCCAGTAGCTTCTACACAATGGTCTCATGCACCCGATAAAAATCAAATTTGGTCTCTTTATTTTGATGGGTCAAAGTCCAAAGAAGGAGTTGGTGCAAGCTGCATTATTATTGATCTAGCAGGTAACAAAACCCTGATTGCATGTAGGTTAGAATTTGAATGTACTAATAACACAACAAAATATGAGGCTTTATTACAGGGCCTCAGAAAAGATTTAGATATGAACATTCAAAATTTGACTGTCTTTGGCGATTCCGAAATTGTGGTTAGACAGGTAAGAGATTCTATCCATTGTCTGTCTCCGCATCTTAAAAGATACCAATCCGAGGTATGGAATTTAATGAATAAATTTTCTTCTTTCAATATAAATTCTATTCCTAGATTGAATAATTTTGAAGCTGATCTATTAGCTAACATAGCTTCCGAACTCTTTCCTGCAGAAGGCTTGTCCCCGAATTCATTCTCCGTCGAACTATTGTTCAGGCCATCCGTTCCCGACAACATCACGAATTGGAGAGTCTTCGACAATGATTAGCAGATTATTAGCTTCTTGCATATTGAAGAAACTTTTCAAGGCGTGGTGATTGATTAATGCACTCATGACAACAATTTGCATGATTTCACGATAATACAAGATCCGAGAACTCCTGAATCTTCATCGGACATGGTACATTCGATCCCTAAGTCTATAGTTAGATTAGAAAATTTTTACGATCTTCAAGATAAATTCAAAAAATCGGTCAACTGTAAAACCAATAGTTCCTCGTTATCATATGAAAAAGTAAATTTGGGAACTGATGATAATCCGCAGTCCATTAATTTAGGGGTGGGGTGTTCTGAACAAGAAAAATATGCATTTATTAAATTGTTTAAAGAATTTAAAGAAGTTTTTGCGTGGACGTATGATGACCTTAAAACTTTCGACCCTAACATCATACAACATGTCATTCCTATGAAACCCCAAACCTTTCCCTTTCAACAAAAATTAAGAAAAATGCACCCTAAGCTCGAATCGGCCGTCAAAAAAGAATTAAATAAACTCCTAAATGCTAAGATAATTTTCCCAGTTAGGCACACTCAATGGGTTTCTAACCTTGTCCATGTCCGGAAGAAAAGTGGGGAAATTCGACTATGCGTCGATTTCTGAAACCTTAATAGAGCGTCTAATAAAGACAACTACCATGTCCCACCCATGGAACAGATCCTTCAACAGGTATTTGGTTCTGAGAGGTTATCTTTATTGGATGGTTTCTCAGGGTACAACCAAGTCCTCATGTCTCCTCCAGACCAACTTAAAACTACCTTCTGCACTCCATGGGGCACCTACGCTTATCAAAAAATGCCCTTTGGATTGATTAATGCCGGTGCCACTTTCCAAAGAGCGATGGACATCTCTTTCTGAGGCTTAATCAATCAATCCATCATAGTTTACTTAGATGATGTTACTGTATTTTCTAAAAACAAAATCGATCATCTAGCTCATTTAAGAGTCATTCTACAACGATGTCATAAATACGACATTTCCTTGAATCCTAAAAAATCTATCTTCGTATTAGAACAAGGTAAACTCTTAGGGTTTATTGTGTCAAGCAAAGGGATGATTATCGACCCCAAAAGGACTCAAGTCATCTCGAAACTTCCCCCTCCTACATCCCAAAAGTCTATGCAGTCTTTCTTAGGCCAGATAAACTTTGTCAGGAGATTCGTCCCCAGTTTCTCCGAAATGGTCAGACCTTTACAAAATTTAATTAAGAAAGACGCACAATATCATTGGGGACCCTTAGAAAATCAAGCTTTTAATTCAATAAAAAAGGCCATAATAGATTCTCCTTCTCTCATGAGCCCCGACTTTTCGCAAGACTTCATGCTCTACACTTTTTCTTCTGACCGCTCTTATGCTGCAATCCTAACTCAAAAGAACGTCGAAAACAATGAAGTACCCATTGCCTTTATGAGCTCTTCTTTCAAAGGCGCGGAACTTAATTACCCAATGGTAGATCAACAAGCCTACGCTGTTTTCAAAGAAGTCAAGCACTTCCAGTTTTATCTTTTGAAATCTAGGATGAAAGTTATTGTCCCTTACCCAGCCGCCAGGAACCTGTTAGTGCAGAAAGAAATAGGTGAAAAGAGGGCGAACTGGGTTACCTCCTTACAAGAGTACGACATAGAAATTACCCCAGCTCAAATAGTGAGAGGCCAAGAGTTATGCAAGTTAGTTTCTGATTCAGCAGCGGGACGGCAAGAAGAGAACGATAGGTCAAACCTAGGACAACACAATCAAAATGCAATCTACTGTGCACAAAACTCTGTCAGTCCGTGGTATGACGATATAAAATTCTGCCTTGAACATGGATCAGCTCCCCGTCACTTGGATCCCACTAAAAGAAGAGAGTTAATATTAAAATATGCCTCCTTTCATTTGGTTAATGGTATTCTATTTCGTCAAAACTTTGATGGAGTACTAATGTGTTGTCTTGAGAAAGACGAAGAAAAAAAAGTCTTACTAGAGTTGCATGCAGGAGAAGCTGGTGGGCATTTTGGTGGTGACACCACTGCCCATAAATTTTTGAGAGTCGGTTATTACTGGCCCACACTTTTTAGAGATGCCCATGCCTTGTGTCATAAGTGTATTATTTGTCAAAAAGCATCAGGGAAGTTACAGAAACCAACCTTTCCTTTGCAGCTTGTTTCAGTAGACTCCCATTTTCAACAGTGGGGCCTTGATATTATAGGTCCAATCAATTTGTTGTCCTCACAGCAGCATAAGTTTATCATAACAACCACTGATTATTTCACCAGGTGGTCTAAAGCTTCCACATTAAGAACTGTGAATACCAGTCAGGTAATTGCCTTTTTAAATTCAAATATTATTACTCATTTTGGTATCCCTGACTGTTTAGTATTCGATAACGCTTCTTATTTTTCGTCTCTTGAGATGAGCGAGTTCACTTTAGAAAAAGGAATTAAATTGAAGTATTCTACTAGCTATTACCCCCAGGGCAATGGATTGGCAGAATCAACAAATGAGAATTTGATTAAAATCATCAAGAGAACGGTATCTGAGAATCACAAAAACTGGCATAATGCGTTGTTAAACACAATTTGGGTTGATAGGGAAACACCAAAAACTATTGTAGGTAACTCTCCCTTCTTTCTCATCTATGGCAGAGAAGCAATTCTTCCACCACACATTCTTCTTCCCTCACTACAACTATCGCAAAAAATACAAGAAGAGGACTGTCCCCCTTTGGAAAATTGGATTAACGAATTAATGAAGCTAGAAGAGGTAAGAGCCCAAGCTAAACGTAAGTTAGATCAGCATCAACTAGTGGTCAAAAGCTGGTTTGATTCCAACTCTACCTCTGATAGGAACTTCGAAGTAGGTGACCTTGTCTTCAAAATGGGACAAACCACATGAGGGAAAGGGAGAGCACACGAAGTTTTAGAACTTATGGCTTGGACCATTTTTAATCGCTGAGAAATTGGATCCCAGCTCTTTTCGATTGCATAATCTAGAGGGACAGCCTGACACCTATCCGGTGAATGGACAAGATCTGAAAATATATTTCGCTTGACGACAACCCTGTGTATACTGTGTACATATTTTTCTTTTGTTTGCTTTTCTCTTGCTGTTTTGGTTTTGATTTTTCCTTTACGCTTATCATTTTTTGTTTTTGGAAGTACACATACCTGAATTTTGGAACTGTTCAGACAAGGAAAACAAAAAATTCTTTCACTAAAATGACCGCTAAAAAATTGTATAAACATTAATTATATACTTCTGAAATTTACATCTGTGTTGGCAAAAATTGTTGATTGAAAGAAGTTAAGTGATTTCGATCTGTGAGTAAAGCCTGTCACGATCATCTATTATTTTCTTACACTATCCCTGTTCCTTAAAGGAACGACTCAGAAGATGTCTCCCTGCCTTCGAAAGTTGGTTATGTAAATAAACCATCTCTGGTTCTTAATGAAGGATAGTTCTAAAAAAATTTGTTGAGGTCTGTAAAAAAATATGCTAAAATATCATAATTTTCAGCGTCACCCCGCTCAATTATATATCTTTAAAAAAACAAAATAAATCATTAAAAGAGCTGTGGGAAGTGCTTGTAAACCTGTCGGGATGCTGAATAGGTCTGCTGGCAGCGGGTAAATGCATGCATGATGCCAATACAACTTCGTCGGGGTACTGAACAAGATCGCTGGCAGCGAAGCAATGTCGGGTATATGAAAATTCGTAAATATGAAACCTCTTGACCTTAAAATGTCCTTTATTCTGATCTGAAACTTCTTGGCAGGATACAGATATCAGAGTGGGTTAAATGGAAACCCGGTCGAGGCTATGGATGCCTGTTGGCAGCAGTGGCCCTGTCAACAGTATTGGAGATTTTATCTTTAATATTGTGGCTCACTTATCTTAAGACTGTTATCGGTTTTCATCCTTTAAACGCTGCTGGAATATTGATTAATAATGATGATTAGACAATTTTCTGGTTGTTTTTTTTAGTTTGAATTATTCTTGTTATCATAATCTAAATTTGTTCTTTTGGCAGAGATAACTGCTTCTACCAGTTTGTCACCATTGTTGGAAGCCGTTTCACATTTTTATCCTATCCTTATAAGCTGCGTACACAAGTGTTTTGGAACCCTTGATTTTCATCGCAATCTTTTGCTCATTCGCACACCTGCCTTTGTTCTCGTTTTCACGACTGCAAGCATGAAAATTTTTATTTCGAAGTCACGTCAATAGCATTAAAATCATCACTGGATTATTATGGTCACTCTTGTGTATGTGTTCATTTCATTTCCAATTTAATTATAGTCGCACAGTTGGCAAGACACCAAAATCTTTACTCATTTGGCATTCTTTTGTTGTTAATATGATTTCATTTTTTTAAGATTGTGATGATATTATAATGATTGTCATTGAGTCCTTAATACATTGGTGGTTTGATGTTCTATAGTCTCTCATTGAATTCCTTGGCGCATTGTTTCATGAAAACACATTGACATTGTGGTTAGACCCTTGGTGCAATCATTTCATACAACACATAATTGTTATGATCGAACCCTTGGTGCTGATTTCGAAACAATGTTTTGATTTTAAAACCATGCAAACACTATTGCTTGTGCAAATTTTTGGGTCGACTTACCATAGTTTTCGTTAATTGTTTGATGTCATTACTTTTAACACATTGCAATAGTGATTTGAATCACCATATGCACAGTCGGGTGTACATTTGGATATGATTGTTTTGCATGGGTTTATCTAGTTCCACCACCCTCACACACTTGGGCATTAATGCCTCCCTCCTATCATGGGTTACCTCTATTGGTTTTTAGGGAAGCCTGTGAGCTATCAGTCCTGCATATACCCTGTCCAAACCCTTGACCATTTACCCTGCCCACTGTGTATTCTATTCTATGGCACCTCTGGTGCGCATAGAACCAAATGGTATCCAAACTCTATTGCTATTCGACAATGCTTGTGAGGATTTAGAAAATAGTGGTTGGCTGGTGTTTATCCAAATATTTGAGGGTTTCAACCTTTCGGTTGCCCAACAGTTCACCCTCACCTTTGATGGATGCAGGGCTAAGGTCGAAGACATAGAACTCGAACTAAATGAGGAATTCCTAAGCTCAACTACAGGACTACCAGCTACAGGGAAAAGGTGGTTTAAAAATTCCAAAGTAGACGAGGTGTCGTGGCCGCTCCTATTCACATCAAGAAATATTGTTAGCTGTGATAGAGGTATGCCTGTCACTGCCATGAAACCCAGGTGGCACAATCTTTTGGCAATTGTTAAGCAGTTTGTGACCTGCGAAGGTTGTTATGGCTTGGTATTTCTGTATCATCTTCGGTTATTGATGAATTTTATAGGCTATTCTCTGAATATTTCACATTATCTCTTACGTAGTATGTACAAGATGTCCAAATGATTCAAGCGTGAGAAGGTTGATAGCAGGCTTTTCCATCACTGCTTGATCAAAGTTATTATCCTTCATCATTTAAGCCTTAGTGGTGACTGTTGGCAAGCCTTCCTATCAAGGAATGGATTTGCCACCTCCGAGTGTGTTCTAATGGATAAATTTGTGGTCACTGAAACACTGGTTGAGCCAGCCGTGCCACCTCCTACCCTTTTACCCCCTGTCAAACCCTCGAATTTCTCCGACATGGACCTACCCAATACCGTGGTCGACCCATGTGCTAAAAAAAATACTAAGGCCATCAAGAGGCCTGTGAGGAAGAAAGGCAAAGGTGATACTACTATCAATAGTAAGGGAAATAAAAATGCATGATGGATATCGAGATGTGCTCGAAACAAGCCTAAACAGAGCACTGACCAAAATCCTATCGTCTTGAGCGAAGATTCAAACTTGGAGATCGAACAATTCCTATCTGAGGAATACCCCTACTCTCATGGCCTCTGCTCTATGGAACCCTATGACTATGTTTCCAACTTACCTTCGTGCCTCAAGAACGACCCTAACAACCCAGGAATTAAGCTTCACAATGAAACCCCTGGTAACTTGAAAGAACCCTCGCCTGTGATGCCAAAGCTTGATCAATCATCATGTATCCAATGCAATTCCTAGCTTGAACATTATTACACTGATGTTCCCCTACTGCAATCTAATATTAAATCATTAGAGGAATGAGTTACAGTTCTGTCAAAGGAGAACGACAAGTTACAAGCCAACGAGAAGAAATAAAAAACCACCAGTTCAATTGTCTTCAGAAATGTCGAGGCAGCAACGGCCTTTGTCAATTCAAAGTTATCATGATCAAATCATTTTCTTACTGCCCAGGTATGTATTTCAACATCGATTTTGTTTTATGAGTTGGTTTCAATTAATATAATCGATTGGGTTTTCTTTCAATTAGCTCTGTTCGTTTTAATAGATTCAAAATGATTCTGTTATTTTCGAATTACCAAAAATGATTTCGTTATGAATCATGTACAGAAGATTTATTTGCTAAACTCAGACACAGCTATGATTTGGTTAATGCGATTTTATTGTTCTCAAATTAGTATAAACGATTGATTTGTTTTCGATTATGTTTGGTTTTCTTTTGAAACAATTATGTACATTTGAATTAGGGTAGTCGATTGGGTTTGCTTTCGTTTAGTTCTATTCGAATAGATTCAAGAAACGATTCTGTTTCGTTTTGAATAAATATTTTTGTCTTGGATTATGATTTCATTCGACCTGTACAAAAGATTTGTTTACTAAAATCGTGTAGCTATGTTTTGGTTGATACGATTTTGTATTAGTATAACGATCGTGTCAGCCCCGAGTTAGTTCGATTCATTTTTGTTTGGTTTGATTTGCAAACAATGTTGTGTGCCTTGAATTAGCATAATTATTTGTATGAGTTGGATTAATATCAAAGACAGATTTGATACAGCTCTGTTTTGGATTTAAAAAAAAGATTATGTTGAGTGTTGGATTGACATATTATGTCTATATTGAATTATTAACAGAGATTTGTTTAATATTCATTTAGGGTCTGTTTCGATTGAAATAGATTCAAACAAGATTTCGTTTTCTCTCAATTAGCATAGAAGTTTTGGTTTAAATGATTTTCTTTGTTTTCAATTAGCAATTAAAAGATTTGTTTAATAGTTTGAATATATTTCTTTTAGTTTTGGATTGATTTAGAATGGTCCTGTTTTCAAATTAGACTAGCTACAAAATCGTGAGATTCTGTAGCTAGTCTTAAAATTTAGATTGTTGTTAATTTTACCAATAAAACATTATCTAAACTTGTCTATTCTTGTTCACCTGCAGGTACCTATGAATTTCAATGGAAAATTGGGCATGCTGTGGCAGTTTAGAAGATACTTGTTGCGATATAGTTTTGTTTTAAGTTGTTGGTCATAGGCAGAAATAGAGACTTGGGAGATTATTCCCATATTTTTTGTAAACTGTTTTTGATAATTCCCACAGGGATGTTTTACCCTGTGGCCTTTAAATACTTGTTATTTTTTTTGTAATGAACCCATCATCACTGTTGGGAGAACAAGACTATGGATTTATAATGATACAGACTCAAATGGAAGTGGATCTTTTGTAACAACTTTAGCTTTCAATTTATCATACTTTCGTTCAGGTTTTGTGCATTTTAATTTGTGATTAAGTCATTGACTACTTTAGATATCAATACTTGTTACAGGTTAATGCATTGTGATTTAAATTCTATCCATGTCTTATGTATCTCAGTTTTAGTACAACAATTACTCTATTTCAATTTAATGAATAAAGGTTTATCTTTTTCATTAATTGAATTGTTCTGTACAAATCTTTGCACGGGGATTTATCTGACTGCGATGATTTGTAAATTATAAGATTGTTGTCAATTTTTATGTCTTGTTTGTCGTGTTGTTTATATTCAAAGAGCATTGTTGCTTCCTGTTTACAAGAAGCTCGTGGAAAATCTGGTGCGGGTTTCCTCCCATCGAACAGCTGAATTAGATACTTTGCACGAAACAAATTGGAAAGCTTTATTACATGTTAGTTTATTAGTGTTATTTAAGTAGTTTAGATAGATATATATAGTTCATATTTATTGTTAGGATTATTATTTCAATTGCAGCTTAGATAGTTTTCATTTCATTTCTTTCTCATATAATTATAAAATTAAAAAAAAAATAGCCTTGCTGTCATAGGACAGCGCACAAATGGTTTTTTCAGGTTTTCGATTTAAAATCTATAATCTGTGAATATTGTACATTTGTAGTTGGATCTAATTCTGTTGATAATTGGACACTTAATTTCATAGAATTATTGCTAGATAATAGACTGTATATATATATATTTCAGATTTGTTTATTAGTTTGTTTTAATTGTTGTTTTCATTTAGATTTGTTCCTTTAGTTAGTTTCCTTTAGTTTTCCTAGGACTTAGATCAGACAACGGAGCTGCTAAACCTGTTGGGGTGGATCATCCCAAACAGCTTGGGTTATTTAGACAACCCCGGACCGGATCCACTTCTCCAGTTGACGAGTGTTCATTTTTGCCCCTCAACACAAAGGTATACTCTATAGAATTTCATTTCTCTAGAAGAGTACCCTCAGGTATAATTTTACCGCTTTTTCGGGCCTGAGGGACTAAAGTTACGAAAAAGGAACCCCCACGGAGTCCATAGTTAATATCTTTTCAGACTCCCTAAAATTGAAAAGATCGTCGAGTGACCTTACTCTTTCACACTAGTTAAATTGGTCCAGAAGAACATTCCTGATGGAGTCCATAGTTAAGATTTTTTTAGACTCCTTAAAAATGAAAAAATGGTCAAGTGATCTTGTCCTTATCACACTCGTTAAAATGGTTGTGAATAGACGTCTTGTTGATTCTAGTTTACCCCTTTTTCGAACCGACGAGACTATCTTTGAAAAACGTACCCTGATGGAGTCTCCTTTTATGTTTTTTCAGACTCTCTAAATATGAAAAACCACCAAGATTATCTTCTATGGGCTCATTAAACTTACATCGAAGGACATTACCATGGTGTGTTTTGTTAACCGCATTTGCATATCTTATACGCCAGCCTTGTAGAACTTTGCTTATGTTTCTTAACACCCTTGGCCCCCGAAGGATTTTTCCCGAGTATCATTATTCTGAACATCAGTCTTGTCCTTGTGCCTTGAAATTGTATGTTTGTAATACTCGTTCCTCCATTGTAATGTAACATTCCTTTATTCTTTTTCCCAAAATTATTGAAAAAGACAAAAAAATCAAATATACCCCAAAAAGAGGAAGGGAAAAGTATTTTCTTTATTGGCAGCATAATGAGTCGCCCTTGGATAAAGCACATCTATCCATTTTTTCGTCAAACTATGGGATGTAATACGACCTTAGGAAGTTGTTCTCGCTACATAAAGTTGTGTCCTCCTCCATTTGGTTATTCTTCCAAACATATGGAAAGTTTGTGTTGCCTCCTGCTTCGTAAACTTATGATTAATTCCATGCTACCTAAGTCTCATAATTTGTCATGATGTTGTCCAAGGGAATTTTTTACCAAGACTGAGTCGGACCCTCTGCAATTTGTCTCTTGCCCTCATACCCAGCCATCCTGAATGTCCAATCAAGTCTTTGTTTGAAATCAATGAAACCTTCAGTCTGATCATCAAGATTCTCTAGTCCATGACCGACGATTCGTCGAAGACCTTTGGGTAGTGAAGTCGTACACTCATATTACACTCCTACCCAAGTTTTGAATATTTTGAAGTTGTTGCTCGAGCTCTAAATCCCTCATCTCCAGCCATCAGTCCTTATCAGCTTCTACGAAGATGGATGCTCTACATGTATATCATTTTGATTTCGAGATGTAGCTCTGTTGTGTATTGTTCACAGCTACACTTTATATAGTTATATGACATGAATCTATAGTGTATTTGATTGGTAGCCATACGTTTATTCTATCCCAAGAATGGGTATGCCCGCCTCGATGATACATTTGTTATTTTGCAGATGGCACCTCTCGATTCCTGGTTCTTGGGCTCACTTGTTTTGCACATCAGTAAAGATTAGTAATGTATTTCGGCCATCAGATGCTCTTCTGAGCTCACACATTAGGGGGAATCTGTTATAACCCTAATTTGCACCATACATGCTTACCTGGCATCAGGCCATCTCAGATCCCTTCTTTTCCAAAGCATTATTGAACAACTCTTTAAAAAACCTCTTTTATAAGGGCCCAAATGCCCTACTCCATTACTACACGCATGTACACACTAGCTGACCTAAAACAACCCGTATGGACCGACAAAAGCATGAAAAAAGGAAAGTTGCTGACGGAACACATAACTTTGGGTGAGTTAACTGAAACTCTTGGCCATGCATGGTCGAGGGTTCATCCAAATACCTATCTTCTTCTAGCCTATAAAATAAGGGTTGGGGGTCCCATTTGGAGGAGGAAAAAAAGAGTAAAGAAACTCTACCCAATTGCATATTCCCATTGTCCCAACCCTTTAGCCATCCTTGTGCAAGAAAAGATACAAAGCAAAGAAGTTGGAGGACATTTGAAGAGGAGCCCAGGATCAGGATTTGTGGAGCAATGGTTGGTCTCGACATTGTAAGTTGATTCATTAAAGTTAATAATAAAGAAATGATTTTCCCGTCCCACTATATGAGTTCTTCATAGTTCAGTAAATATATGTTTGAATCTCTAGCCCATTAGTCTATAGGTAAAATGAATGTGTAGTTTGTTGCTTGTTTTGTATGCAGGTCAATCTTGAGAGGATAGCTACCAACAAGCGATCAAGCATGAAGGGGGATTGACATCAAACATCCAAAACAAGGTATGTTGGTCTAACCATGTATTTGTTGAAAAGGAATGGGGTTTAAGTCTGGGGACGAAGGTAGAAAGTAAATTTCTTTTGGTCATATCTGCATGCATAAGATAACCCTATTTGCTAGTCCATAAGGGGATTTCCCTCACAACACTTAGGGAAAATAACTAATGGGGATGCCCACTTGATATCTGATATGGGGTAAATGAAATTGTCCTGCAGGAGTTTCTGGAGTTCTTCTTTCACTATGTCTTTCAAGGCTGGATTCATTCTTCTTTGGGGTTTCCTAACAGGTCTGATATTATAATTAGTATAAATATGATGCATACAAGTGTCTGGATGGATCCCTTTAATGTTAGAGTAATCCCGTGCAATAGCACCAGATTGCCCTTGAATCATCTGTATCAACTTTTGTTTTTGATATGTTTCTAAGATAGCATTGATATACAAATATTTTCTAGGACTGATTTCAATAGCATGTACTGTTGTTGGGTATTTTACCCTACGGACTAATAAGCTAGGGTTCTAAGCCTATATGCAGATCATGACCCTTCATTTTTAACCTTTAACCTTCTACCCAAAATCTCAACCCCTTTTCTCAGACAAGCACAGGAAGAATGAACTAACCTTGTTTTCCGAAGGTTGAAGTAGATCCTCCGTTGAGTTGTTTTCTCCTTGCTACTGCTGCTCCTTCCACAAA
>ML801071.1:95837-178063 GCA_009831015.1 Picea engelmannii
CTCGCTTTCATGATTTAGTGGGATCATCCTAACCTCCTCACCTTATCTTCTTCAACTTATAAAAGGAGAGGAATTCTCATGGAGAAGCTTAGATTAGCTTGAGCTTTTGTTAGCTTGTGGGTTCTTGTTCTTGAGATTGTTAGCTTTGGCTTGGTTAGAGTGGCTTTGAGATTTTCTTTGTCAAGATAGATTGTGAGTAGCTATCAGATATATGCTTTCAGAATCCTTGGAGCAAGAAGTGTGTGGGGAATGAAGGACAGTTGGAAGGGACCTTACGACATCAAGGCAATGGTTGTATTCTCTCTTTTACATTTAATATGATACAGTAATATTTTTCTTTCCCATAAAGTTAGATTTACTTTATTACATAACTCCTTGATCATATGTATAGATTATCTATTGGATATATTATTTGCTTTCACTTTGGTTGGTTTGTGCTGTTTTGATCTTAACTGCACGAGAGCGCCAGAGCGAAGCAGGAGCAACAAAGATTAAGGAAGCGATTACATGGTATGTCTCTTATTCTCACTTCCAATTTAATTCAATAGTTAGATCTAGGGAAAGCGATATATTCTGTCTTGTTTTGTTCTAGATCCAGGTGGATCTAGGGAGATCAGTTTGTGTCCGCACTTACGGATTAATCCTAAAACAAGAACACTTGGAGAAGTGTATAACACTATGGAAAATGACACCACTAGAAGAATGGCCTCACAACTTCATTAACACAATGGAAGGAATTCCATCAAACTGGTATGTAGACCAGGAACTATGCAAAGGCAATACATAATGGACATCATTACAGTAGAATTTTATAGTCACTTTCTCATTTGAACATGACAATCCCAACATTGATTCAGCACTCAAAAAAATCATAGGGGTGATATTTATTAAGGAACGAGAGGTTGAACTTACAACATAGTATCAACAAAAGAAGAGACAAACAGTGAAATAATTATTGTCATGCTATCATGTGCAGGAAGAAGCACCATATCAAGATGACCCACACAACATTCAAATTGCATAAATTGAAGGAGAAAGAGAGGTGGAAGGTCCATCACTGGCATCAGAAGTATTTTCTATGCTAGTCAAGGTAATTAAAGTAAATATCAGGACAAATGATAATCCCAAAATGGCCAATATTGGAGATTACTAGGAAGAACAAACAATAGAAAGAATAATAGAGTTTTTGC
The DNA here is from genome assembly GCA_009831015.1 of Picea engelmannii. NCBI lineage: Eukaryota > Viridiplantae > Streptophyta > Pinopsida > Pinales > Pinaceae > Picea > Picea engelmannii. The sequence continues at coordinate 97,028 of ML801071.1, forward strand.
GTGAGTACAATGACATGTTCCCCAAAAAATTTACAGAGATGAAAGGAATAGCATGAGATCTAGGAGAGATGAATATACCTCTCAAACATAAGGCTATATCTGTTAGACAACGACCGTATAGACTGAACCCAATATATAAGCAGAAAGTAAAATCGAAAATTGACAGAATGTTGGAAGCTAGAATCATAGAACTAATAGAAGAATCAGAATGGATAATCCCTATGTTAGTATAGGAAAATAAACAAGTAGGGATGAGGATCTATGTAGATCTCAGGAAATTGAATGATGCTTTCCTACATGACCCTTTTCCCACCCCTTTCCCATATGAGGTATTAGAGAATGTGGGAGGCCATGAAGCATACTCATTCACAGATGGATTCTCATGCTACCATCAGATCAAGATAACTCCAGAAGACAGGTACATGAACAATTTTTCCACAGAATGGGGATCCTACCAGTACATATTCATGCCTTTTGGTTTGAATAACACAACAACAATATTCTCAAGAGTAGTCATAGATGCGTTCAAAGAATTCATCCATCAGTTTTTAGAAGTATATTTGGATGATTGGACCATATGTAGTATGTTAAAATATCATGTAGTAGTGTTAAGGTTGATGTTGGAAATATGCAAGCAGTGTCAGATATCATTAAATATCAAGAAGTGCATCTTTGGGACACCTTTTGGAATACTATTGGGACATATAGTTTGTAAACTAGGGCTATTGGTGGATCATGCAAAGGTCGCAGTCATTGTTAACTTACCATCACCCAAATCAGTACGTGAGTTGAGAGAAACACTGAGACACATAGGCTACTACAATAAATTCATAAAAGGGTATGCACAGATCATTGTGCTGATGGAGAAAATGTTGAAGAAGGATATTAAATTCCATTGGAATGAGGATTTTCAATGAGGTTTGGACACTCTAAAATAAAAAATGGTCACATCACCTATACTAGTATTCCCAAACTGGGAAAAGACATTTTATGTGCATGTAGATGCATCAACCATAGCACTTGGAGCTATTCTAGCGTAGCCATGAGAACGAGATTTGGACCACCCTATAACATTCGCAAGAGAAAAAATATTAGAGTCAGAACAAAACTACAATACTACAAAGAGAGAAGGCCTAGAAATGGTATATGCACTGCAAAAATTCAGACACTACCTACTTGGGAAACACTTCAAAATTTTCATAGATCATTCTTCCCTCAAGTACCTAGTCAATAAGCTAGTGTTGGGGGGGAGAATCTGTAGATGGTTACTGTTGTTTCATGAATTTTAATTTGAAGTGATAGTCAAACTAGGGATGTTGAATGCATGACCCGATCACCAATGGAGAGGAACCTACAAATTTACAGGAAAACTTCCCTAATGCACAGTTATTTTTAGTCCAAGTAGTTGATGAATATTTTGTTGCCATCATTGAATACTTGAGTATAGGGACTGCACCACAAGAATTCAACATTGTGCAGAAGAAGGATCTGGTAGTCAGAGCTGCAGACTATCAATTGATTGTATGACACTTATACAAGATGGGCACAGACAAAATCTTGAGAAGATGTTTACTAGAACATGAAAGGCCTAGGATTTTAGTAGAGGCTCACAAGGGAATAGTTGGAGGACATTATGGAAGAAAATATACTGCGTAGAAGGTATTGTGCACATGATTATGGTGGTCAACCATTCCCAGAGATGAAAAAGGACTACTACCAGATATGTGATGTATGTCAGAGGGATAGAAAACATAATTGATTGGATGAGATGCCCCTAAGACCACAAGTAACCTTGCAAGTATTCGAAAAATGGGAATATACTTTGTGGGACCAATTAACCCACCAAAAAAGAGGTCAAGAGAAAGGTATATCATTAGTGCAACAGAGTACTTAATGAGATGGGTAGAAGCAACACTAGTAAAAGATTGTATCACAAAGACAACAACACACTTCCTGTTTGAGCAAGTGATCACTAGATTTGGATGCCCAAGGATTTTGATGAGTGACCAAGGAAATCACTTCATCAATAGTACTATCAAGGATATGACTGAGGAGTTTGAAGTATATCATCAAAATAGTACACCATATCACCCTCAAGAAAATGGAACAGTGGAAGCCTTTAATAAGATCCTAGAAAATTCTTTGAAAAAAATATGCAATGTCAACAGGGACGATTGGGATTTGAATATACCAGCAGTATTATGGTAATACATGAATACATGAAAACATCTAATAGGACAGACACCATTCAGATTGGTGTAGGGATAAGAAGTAGTGGTTCCATTAGAATTTTTGGTACCTAGTCTGTGCGTAGCAACAATCACCAACATGAAAGAACGAGGCGCAGTATAGGAAAGGCTAAGTCAACTGATGGAGATGGAAGAATATAGGATTATAGTAGGATTTCACCAAGAAGTACATAAATCAAGGGACAAATCTTCACATGACAGACATATTAAAAAGAAGAGTTTCAAGGAGGGAGACCTAGTCTTGGTGCATGACAGTAAATTTCTTCAGCATCCAGGAAAATTCAGAATGCATTGGTTGGGACCATATGAAGTGCAGACTGTCATAGAAGGGGGATTTGTACAGTTTCAAGATTTAGGAGGTACAGAACTCAGAGGAATGATCAATGGGATTCAACTGAAACTGTATAGGGACAGTCGACCTCCTAGTACCTAGAAAGTTACCGCACAGTAAGAAGATATGTATATAGTGTATTATAGTAGAAGTAAGGGGGAAAAAAAGAATAAGTAAAATAAGGAAATCCATAAAAAGTAAAAAGAGGATAAAAATAAAAATAGATTGATGCACATGGAGGGTTTTGATAGAATAGAACTGGTAGAACATAATAGTGCACTGCAAGAAAACTAGGGTTTGAAAACATTGCACACAGAAGAGAAATTAACGGGTATAAAGGTATAGCGCATAGGAAACACAACAAAAAGTGAAAAAATGACAATTGTCAGTGCGACACAACTATCACTTATCCATCCTGCAATAAACTCAGAAAAAGGGGGGGAAGTGACCCATTGTGATATTTTCTAAGGAGAAGAACCCAGAGCCAAGTGGAAGAGAAATAGAGTGCGAATTTGCGCTACCATTTGTCGATTTGGAAGACTTTAGTTCAGATTTCCTCTCCATGTCACCACCACGGGTTGGAGCACCGAGCAGAACCAGATGAAACACATGGAGTAACACTCAGATGCCACAAACCAGAACAAACAAGATTCCCACAGTGGTGGATGTGGACGAAATACACACACTGAAGTACAAGAAAACCACATTTCTTGTAGAATAGGAGAAGGAACCCGCACAGGAGCCTGAGTAGTCAGAAGAGGACACAAAATGGATGGAATCTGACACATCCAGAGGAAAAGGGTTGCAACAAGAAGAACCAGCCATGGGTTCCATGCAATAGGGCCTAGATTCAAAACTAGAGCATGAAACAGAGCAAGAGGCTATACCATAGGGTGGGGTATCATCTACACAAGGGTAGAAGAAGGAACAAGAAAAGAGTAGTGTGCAGGGCGTACAACACGTACAGGAAGAATTGGCTATAGTGATGTCAGGAATTTCCAAGGGAGTGAAAACCAAAGATAACATGGTAGGAGGAGTTGATAGCCTTAATTACTCCGACCATGATGTATCTGATGCCATAAAGTTCCCATATTTGGCACCACAAATATACCTAGAGAGAAGAGGATAAGGCCCATCAGGAATGCCAATGTTGGAGCCTACATAGTGGATCCAACGATTGTACAACACCGACATCATGAACTTATCATACATACCGCACTTCGGGCATGGGAAAAACATAAATGGATGTGTCAAACAACTGTTAGAGAGGGTGCATGGAGGCATCTTGTGGATGGATAGGCCAGTTCCAATCAACGTCGACCTCATCGTAGTGATTACAGGGCTACCCACAAATGGGTAGAAGTCGGAACAATACCTAGAAAACAAAACTAAGGAGAAATCCATCTCAAATGAGATCAAAGAAAAGTATGGCACAAAAAGGGGTAACATAGGTATAACGATTAGTGACATCAATGATCCTGTGAAAAAATTTGCAACAAGATTGCTCGGTTGCAAATTAATGCTTAAGTGTCGAAAAGAAAAAGTGTTGGCAGGAGTTATAGAAGCTGTGATGCAGTGAGAAAAGGGGAGATCGATGATCTGGGCCCCTTATATATTGAATTTGTTCATTGAATACTGCAAGGATGCACAATATTGGGATCTGAGTTCCACTACTCGTGTTTACTCATCCTCATTGAACTTATGGGGTGGAAGGAACCTACATACACTATGTTCCTTCCAAGGAAAGACAAATGTGGCACAGGAATGATATAGATCGTTGTGAAGCACAACATATCCCAAGGAAAAGAAATTCAACAATGATATGTTCACTCAGTACTTAACAAAGATCCATAATATCTTGGCGGATACATGGAGGATATCCCTAGAAACTGTCCAAGAGGTTGGACAGATAGCGAATTTCTAGGCATCATGCCACAACATGTGGTTGCGGGAAAAGAAGGATCCAGATAAGGAGTGGTTGTATCTGAAGTACTGCATGACAACTTAATACATCCACATGGAGGTCCAAGAGTGTCTTGAGGAGTAGAAAGTGCCAGATATTCCAAGAGCAACGCCAGCAGTAAAACTCCAGAGGTAGGGTAGCAAAGTCCCCGCGCAACAGATAGGTATGAATGGTGCTAGAAAAAAAAAAAAGACAACAATAGGTACAATGGGGGAAAGAATCCCAATTCAAAATAAAATAAGGACACAAAATAATTCACAGCATGGTACTACACATGGTCCACCGGGTACAGAGTAAGAACCAAGAGGACCAACATGATAGGTGAGCATAGAATAAGTGAAGACGGAGGCATAAGAGGTAGCCATGGAAGAAGAAGTTGGGCAGGATATAGGCATGGATACACAGATGCCATAGGTATATGATCCATCACATTCCCAAATAAAAAGGCCAGGGGAGCAAGCAAGCGATGCCAAAAATAAGGAAAAGGCCCACAAAAAACCAATGGAAACATCATTGACAACAAATGATGTGGAGTTGTTAGCAACAACAATGGAAGATAGATTACTGGAGGTATGGGAAAATGAAAAGAATCGTCGAGCTTAAATTATGGAGCAAGTATAGAAGATAAAAACTACGTTGGAGAAGTTGAGGATCAAGGAGAAGTAGAAACAAAAGGAGAAATCAACGCCCACTAGAGAAGAAGAACCTGCTGGAGAGACAATGCACATCACAATGCAAGGAAGTGTTAATTTCATCATAACACCAGAGATTTTTTTCATAGATGAGGAGACAACACAGAGGCCCCTGAAAGACATTGAGAGCTTGGACTTGGTGCTACCCAAGATTCCAACTAAAGCATTGTATAAATTACAAGTGAGCGTCGCACAAGAGATTTAGTCTAGAGCAAGGTTGGATGCGACGAACTTACAATTGGCATAGGAAGACAACACCTCACTGAAGAAGGAACTTAGCCATGAATTGCAGGAGAGAAATCTATCACAATAAAAAGTGGAGGAGATGGAGAAATAGATAAGTGGAGTATTTCAAGCCATCCCTTACACGGCTGAATTAGAAGAAGCATATTCTAAAGAGAACATGAGGAAAATAGCATAGGAATTGGTGTAATATAAAGAGCATATCAAGGAACTGGAGGATCATGCATTACCTACGACTCCTCCAGTAGTCTGAGAGAAAAGAGAGAAAGACGTGAAAACAAATGAAGAAAACATTGTGCAGAACATACATAGAGTGGCAAAATTGTTGTAAAAGAGCGGCCATCTATGGACACAACTATTAGAAGATTGGATCCTACAAGAGATGCAAGGAAAGGAAGATAAATTTCATGCATTAATGGAAGATGTCAAAAAATGAAAGAGAACGATGTCACTGCTAGAGAAGATCAAGATTGTTGTAGAAATGAAGAACCTTCAGGAAAAAGAAAAAGAGGTGCAGGAACAAAAGATCGCACAACAGGCTCAGTTGGAGCCCCTACAAGAAAAGATAGAACAATTGGTCATGGAAATCGATTAGTGCCATGTCATCAAAGAGCAGCTAGGATCAGGATTAGTGCCAACGGATAATAGATATGTACAAAGCACTGGCACAAGCAGTGATAGATGTTGGAGTTAGGTAGTGATTCAGGATGAGTCACGATGTCAGTGTTGGGGGCATGTTGGGAGTAGGCCCATTTTTCAGGAAAAGAAGCACGCGTAAGGCATAAATGCATGCAATAAAAGAAGAATGTGTAATAAATACACACTTGCAGGAAAATCAACATGCATAAGGCACACGTGCATGCAAGAAAAACATCACGTGCAAGAAAGATGTGCATGCAAAAGAGGAAAGCATGTGAAGCACACATGCAAGAATATCTAGCCATGATATGTTTAGGGTTTTGTTAAGAATATGTAATGGCTGGTAAGCCAAAAACATGTATAAGTAGGTACCTAGAAGGTCTAGGTTTGGATTGGGATTTTGGAACATGGTTTAGTTGTTGTTGTTGTGGTTGTGGTTGTTGTTGGTCATTGGTACTATGTCGTTCGAAGACAAAAGGAATTTAAATATGATATTTTTTGTAAGTTGTTGAGATAAGGAGATGAAATAGGGTATATATTAAGGGTTAGATCATAGGCTAAGGAGCTTGGTGTTATCTAGCCTGCCTCATTGTAGATCTCAACCTACTAATGGAGAATTGTAATGCGCGCAACGCTGTAGTTTTGGAAACACCATAATAAAATAGCAGAGCAACCAAATATTTGTGGATGTAGCCCAGGAGGGGTTAACCATGGTATTTCATGTGTTATGTGATGGAATATTTTGTATTTCATTTACTGTGAATGATTAGATGTTAGACAAATTCATGAATGACTAGTTAGATCTGTTATTTTACATACATGAATAACAATGATAGGGTATTTTTTGAAGCAAAATCTCCCTGCGAACAGGTAGATCTCCACAAAGAGATAGACTCTTAAATCTAAGACAGAAAGTGCTTATCATGGTCACTGAATTCCTTTTAGGTCTACACAAACTAATCCATGAAGAGGAAGGAGGAAAGACGTACCTTTTACTGGTGTTTGTCCCTGCACGCTCCGAGTTGAACTCCAATCTTGAGCTCCTTGATAAGCCATGTAGACAAACAAAGTACAACCACTTCCTATTCTATCAAGATTAGTTCGAAGTAGACCTATCTACTTAGAGACAAATTCATGTAATTTCAAACACAAATTAGAAAGAAACAGGCCAATCATATTACATTAATGAGGACAAAACGTTACTTACAGCCATCGATGGAATGTAGTAGTTTCGTCAAGTTCTACTTGCCTAACCCTTGCTCAAAAGCTTCCACGATCGGAATAACGATAGCTTCGTTGATTAGCTTCCACTTCACTATGTGTTTCCTATGAGATCATAGGTTTCATACTTCTCATCCCTTCTCCAAATATCACTTATGAGATCATAAGTTTGGTATGATTCTCTATCCAGGTCCCCCTTTCACCATGAGAAAGCTTGCTTATATAGCCTTGGAGAGGCCCAACTACTTGAGATATCTTTGGAGTAGGTTGAAGATTTTCCTCCTTGAGTTAGGGATCTTCCCTAAGATCATGGCTAGACTAGAGGTTCGAATCCAACTGCCTTCCAAGATTGAAAAGATCTTTCCCTCATTCTCCTCAACAAACCAACTGCTACCCAGAATAGGTAGCGCTCCCTCAAAAGGGCCATCAGAGCATTATAGCGCTCCCAAGTAGGCTTTAGGGGGGCACCATCACTTTTGAGAGTAGGAGCACTCCTTCAAAAGGGCTGATACAGTGTTATAACACTCCCATATAGTGTATAGGGGAGCGCCAACACTCCTGAGAGATGTATAGGGGAGCGCTCTCCTCCAAAAACTCAGTTTTTTGGGTTCTTTCAAATGGCAAGAGGTTCATAAGCCTAGTTAATCATTCCTCCTCTTCCAAATCAAGTGTTTGATGTGTGTCAAGTGTCCTTCTCATGTCGTTATAGGCACGACATAGGCATCATGGCATTATGCTTTCTTTGACACTTGCGACACTTGTGAGAAAAATGTGACACTTGCGACACTTGTAATGATGACACTTGTGACACTATTGAAGTGAGTAATTTCGATGTGTAACAGATTTCCCCCCAAAGTATGAAGTTAGAAGATGAGAATTGATAACTAAAATGCTTTGTAGACTTTCAAGAAAGGGTATAGACGTAAAGAACCTGACAGAAGTTGCACACAAACATCCAACAAATATTATGACATGTTTCAAACCCAAGGCAGGCATACCTATGCTTGGGTGATCAAGACTTGCAAGATATGGCCACCATAAAATACACTGTGGATCCATAACTGTATTGATAAAAGGTATAGCCATCGAGGATACAGCATGGATCTATACTCATATGACCTGAACTGATCGTAGCCACGAATAATACACAGTGGATCCATGAGATGACAAGACATAGCCATGACCAATACAAAGTGGATCTATGTGACAGTATATGTGCCACTATTCAAGAGAAACTCCTTCACAAACTGGGCAAAGTACATATCAGAGTGATCACTCAACCCAGGGTCTTCTTACCGATCCTGATGTAGTACGAATATAACCATGTGAATAGATGTATTGATGTCAAACATGGCAGAAACCACTTGATTACTGGTCAATGATGTAAACTGTTAACAAGTGCAAGGGAGATCACCATTAATGTCAATGATTCCCAAGTTACTCTAGTACATTCCAATGAATGTGAATGGATGAGTTGAAGTTGAACATTCGTGGAATTGTTTGATCAGAGATCAATGATGTAAACCCATTGTTGGACATGAGTAGGCCTGCCATTGAGGCATGTAGGTCCCAAAGTACTAATTGGTTTCTAAATCTAGTTCCTGGATAATGTGTTGGAGTCGACAGGAATAGACTCATCGAAGGAGGGCCTTGATGTATCCCCCATCAACGACATGAAATGGACGCAGAGATGTAGTTGGTAGATCAAATGAACATGGACTGACATGGGTATTGAGACAAGATATTTGTGATGGCTGACTCTTGAGGCGTATACTTCCCTTGAACATTGAGGCACAACAGCAAAAACATGACATGGACCAAAACACGATGATGCAATGGATACTATGACTTTCGTCGAGTGACCCAAAGGAGTGAAAGAAACTCAAAGGATTGGCTCAGTGTAGAGGTTCAATAGATTATAATGTGTGCAAAAGACAAAGTGTTGTGTTCAAGGGTGACTCTAAGAGTTACTTAGTAATGTTCTCGAAAACTTATTGTCTTACTTCTTTCAATTTTTTCCCCCATCCAGATAGACGAGTACCTCTTTTTAATTTAACGAGCTCGAGGAGGATAACACATGCTCAATAAAATCACCTTAGGTAAGTTCCTTTTCCTTTGTTTAACGAACTGGAAGAAGTAAGGGTTCGATCCCATACGGGCCTGTTGATGTTTTGTTTAGCGAGTCCAAAGATAGAAAACTCGAATTTTTTTCATGATTATAGAGTCTGGAAAAACACTTAAAAGAGAACTCTCTCAGTTCCTTTTTCATAAAGTAGTCTGATGAGACTGAAAAAGAGATAAACTATCGCTCAACAGACGTTTTCTTCAAATACTTTAATGATCGTGAAGAGAAAAAGGTGCTCGGCAATCTTTTCATCTTTAGAGAGTCTGAAAAGAACTTAAAGATGACTCCAGTGTTGTCCTTTTTCGTAATGTTAGTCTCACGAGGCCGAAAAAGAGATAAATTATCACTCGAAAGATGCCCTTTCAAACCTTTTAACGAGTGGGAAAGGAAGCAAGATCACTTGGCAATATTTTCATGTTTAGAGAGTTTGAAAAGAGCTTAAAGGAGACTCCAGGGGGTTCCTTTTTCGTGTATCCATACAAGTCCAAAACAGATATAAAAGTTTACCCGAATGCATTCTCATATATTTATGAGCACAAGAAAGAACAAAGACTAAGCTCGCTATGCCCCCAGCATGCAATCTAGTGGCTTAACTCCAGAATGATCAGCAAAGGCTGGAGACATCCCCTCCAAGCTTCAATTCATTCACTGACTTTGAGGTTGTCACCAATTTCTCTACTGGATGAGAAAAAGGAGAAGGGTGGATGAAAAGAAGGTTCAAGAGAAGTGACTGTTTCATTTTTTAACAAGCTTGACACAGGAAAAGAACTATGCTCAGGACCTCTATTTAATTTTTTAACGAGCTTTCCACAGAGAAGAGAAACTGTGCTCATGACTACTTCTTGATCATGGCTTCCAAGAGGATAATGCTCTAGAAGGATACCATGTCAAGGGACAAAACTCGGTCATGGCCTCCAGGAGATCTTTGCTGGATGGAAGATAATCACTTGAGAAGGAACACATGTCGAGAGTTGCGATAGGAGTAAGGAGATTAGGCTCCAATAATCCTACTGAATAAATCACCATGTCCTCTACTGGATCCAAATCGTTAGAAGTTGAAATCATGGGAGATGATGAAAAATCTACACCAGGAGGGGAGATAGAGTGTATATCTTCCCGAATTTCTTCACGAGGGGGAAGAAAAGAGGATCGGTGATAGTTATTATCCTAAGGTAACTTGTCAATGTGAAACATTTCTGGAATAGTTTCATCAAAAGGAAAAATTGGGGAAATGCAGTCGATTGTCAACAACAAGGAACTTAACCATGATTGCATTGAGGAACTATCAGGTGCCAATAGATGTTAGTCATCCGACGAGGGAGAAGCAGATGGGATAGAAACATATGATGTTTCGGATGGACTAAGTGGCACGGTGTCACCTAGTGCATCAAATTCCAAAAGACAAGGTACAATCCAAGGGTTAAATGATTCCAAAGATTGATAAGCCACAGTCGAAATCATATCGACTGTGGCAATATGATGTGTAGTCGGTGGAAGTGGTGTAGGGAAGGTACCCAAGAGGCTGGAATCTTTCAGTAAGCCAACACCAACACTTTCATACGTGATCTTGTGGTCTCCCAAGAAAGGAATATTGTTGGTAGCAGGAACACGAACATCGGTCGTGCAGAAATCCAACTGATCAATAGTGACAATTTTGCCCTGATGAGGAAATTGGACACATCAAAAAACTGACAAGGCAACGACAGTCATAGCATAAAACCAACTTCTTCCAAGTAACAAGTTGTAATCGAGGGGAGCATCGACTACCTCGACATCAACAGTAACAGTTTTTCCACCCAATTGGATGGGCAAGGACTGTAAAAGTCCATGGGGATGAAAACCTCGCCCGTCGAAGGCGCGTAACATCATTGGGGATTTGTTGAGTGCTGGTGATTTTAAACCTTTCCAACATGCCAAAGACATGACACAAGTCAAGGCTACCTCATCCAGAATAGTTCGATGGATTTGTTGATTGTGAACAACAACATCAACTTGGAAAGCAAGTTGGTGGGAGAGTCGAGACACATAATTGTCCAAGTTAAACATGATCTGATTGGATGACTCAATATCAACAGCACCAAGAGTGTCCAAGAGCATTCTATGTTGACTGGGGTAGTTATGTAGAAATTCAAACGCAGACATAGCACACGGTGCTTGAGCCAAATCTTCAACAATGTTGTAGTTATGTGAGGCACGTGAACTAGGATTAAAGGTATCTTTATGTATAGTGCTCTTAGGAGGGCGTAGAATAGATTCAAACATGGGTTTCTCAATCTGGAGTGGTCCATATGGAGGATTAACTAATGGAACACTAACGGAGGATGATGATGGATCCAGTAAAGTACCGGCACCGTTAGTGTCTTTTCCTTTGTCAAGGTTACCTGGTGTGTCATATGTCTTAGAGTGAGTGGTCAAATTGATCCCATTAAACATATAAATATGTGCACTCAATGAGGCCTCATCATGAGGATCACTAGAACTTCCCCCAGGAGAGGGGGTTTGAGCAGCCATAGATTTTTTCTGTGGAAAAGGTTGAGTAAGCACAGCAGGTTGTGACTTCCCTTGGAAAATTTTGGCCACTTCATTGTGAAGTGGACAGTCTCGAGTGTAGTGATCATCACCACAAATGATACACATGAATTTTAGTTTTTGTTCTGGTTTCTTTTTTCCAGCAGGTGGTCGAGCTTGATTTTTTGTTTGTTCGTTGTTATTTTTTGATTTATTCTTTGTCTTATTCTTACCTCCGAATTGTCATGAAGGGGCAGATTGAACTGCATTCACCTCAGAGATCTGAGTTTGGGGGGAGGTAGAGGAGGGTGTAGTCGATTTGGAAAAAAATGATTTTTGATGGAACCGATAACACCATCCGCATGAGATGAGGATGATGGCTTAGAAGGATCAGTATTAGCTTGAGCAGCATTCAGAAGCAAATCATACAAAGTACCAGATTGAGAATAAACCAAATCTAAGTACTGAGCTTGACCAATGGCTTGTTCCTCTATGACCGCACCACCCATAGTGAAATTGTGAGCTATCGGGGGTAACAGTGATTTAGTAAACCATTCCGCCAATAGTATGTCAGGAATGACCGCCTTGATCATCCTTCGTCGTCACCTCCACTCATGAATATGGTCAGAGATATGCATGGAGTTAGTTTGACGAAGGGATTTCAAGAGTTCAGTACCCGTCTTGTAGCGAATAGGTAGTTGAAAGTGCATGAGGAAAGAAATGGCAAGGGAATTGAAATCATGAAAAGAAGCGTGTGGTAGTTCAATATACCACTTTGCTGCTGAACCGGTAAGCGTTCGCTGGAAAAGACGCAAACGTACAAAATCATCCATGAGGGAGTTTGATGAACACCACAAATGGAAAGTCATCACATGGTTGTTCGGATATTCACCAGGGTTTCCATCAAATTTTGGAATATTAGAAGGAAGTTTAGCTGGAATGACTGGCCAAACCGGTGAATGAGAAATAGGATCATTAGTTAACTGAGAGAAGTCTGGGAGATCCAGAGTTGCAAGGAAAGGTAGTTGTCGGTTAATTTGCAAATGATACTGGTGCGACATAGGAACACCAGTAGGACCATGGACTGGGTTAGGTGGATAGTTGTAACCAGTAGATCCTCCTATATATGGTTGTTGTTGGCCAAGATAAGAAGGATTTGATGGTGCATGAGAAACATTGGCATAACCCGGTGGGTTCTGAACATTATAGGCCAGGTGATTTATTTGCCCGTGAGGAGGATAAACATTTTTCCCTTAAGAATGGTAAGGAGTAGATCCCGGAGGCAGATACACATGAGGCCCATGAGGAGGATAAGACTGTCATCCCAGAGAACTCTAGGTGGTGTTTGGGATGCCACCCGGATAATATCGCTCGTAATATGTTCTGAAAGGGATAGGATTGGATACTCCTCCTAGTGGGTTATTATACAAGTGCACCCCAATGTGGGGTTGGGTAAAAATGCCTCCTGAAGATACTCCCTAGGATTGTGAAGGGTTTCCCCCTTGCCAATAGTGGATTTACGACCAGGGTGTGACTGGAAAACAAAGGTTTCCCTCCAGGAGGAGCATGAAAAGTGGGCTATCCCCCGGGAGGGGTAGGCCCACCATGGAAAGGTATTCCTCCAAGAGGGAAGGTTCTTTGGATGGTGGTTTCCCTCTAGCTGGTTGTGTTTAGCCAACAAAGGTCTACATTCTCAAGTGAGAAGATGTCCCAATAGGATCATGTGGAACATGTGGAGATATAGAGTAAAAGCTTGTATAAATGGGGGTAGAGATTGAAGTGCTTTGGGGATGAGTAGAGGTGATGAGTCTAGCATTAGGATGGACTTGTGTTGGTTTAGTAGTAGAGTGAATAACCTGATCGACTGGGTGATTCATGGTTTGACCGGATGGTCCTGTTTCACTAGGAGGGTCATGAGGTTGAAAGGGTTGTCGAAAGGATTCAAAATGTTCATAGAGATCGCGTCCCGATGAAGTCCTCCATACAGAATGAGCAGGTGTGGGATTGGTTTCTACTGCGGTGCTAGGACGAACAAGAGTTCTATACTTGTCACCAAAGATTGGTTCTGTGGATCCCATATATGTTTAGGTAAATATCCTCTCTGGTAATCGTGGGATCTCTTCATCTATGATGTTCCCAAGGGAGTCTAAACGAACCAAAAGTGGTTTGAGAGGGGTTACCGACACAGATATAGTGGGATTTTTAACTGTGACCAAAGCACTATCTAAGTTATCTAACGGAGGAGCAATAGCACTTCCAGCGTCAGATTGATTTTCTACCTCTCTACGGTAGTTGTCTTTGGGAGGGTTAGGAGGTAAGGGTTGATATCCTTCCGAAGGCAGCCCTTGCATCCTACATGATCGGTGAAGACCTTTATCATCTACATGCTCAATTGTGGATAAAAAAAGAACACACTGAAAATCTAGGGCCAACTAACAAAAAGAACCAGCATGCACTAATAAAATCTAGGAATCAACCAAGCAGACAAAACTTCTCTCGATGACCGTACTAGTTGGTGATGAAATCCAACGTCATGTGATCAAGTCGAGAAGGGGCTGGGATATGGTGGAACAGTTACAATGGTGACCTGCTTAATGGACTTTCACCTTGGTGAAAGCTTCCATGCAGTAATTGTGGATTTACCCTCCAAGGAGCCCGAGTGAGTTTGGCCAATGTATGTTCTAGGTATAGTGAGACTTCCCTTCACCGTCACCTTGTGTAAGTACCTAAAGATTATGGCAACTAAAGACACCAATTCACAATGAGTCCCTAGGCGGGTATAGTCGATAGTCCGATCCGAAACATATGGGTAGGATAATAAGTCCGAAATCAACCCAAGAGGCTCCCACACATAATCGTCGGTATACCTCCAAGTGACCCCCAAGATATGATTCAACCACTACAAACAGTTAAACCACAGAGGGATAATCTTCGTAATTCGCCCGAATGCGACCGCATGCGTAACCCCTGTGTGAGAGGGGGATCCCAGAAAACCAATACGACAATTGCATTTGATTCTCCCTAGCTCAGGATGCTAATGTTTGTTTTGAAAAACTTTGGAGAGTTGTACTCACAGCCTAATCCAAAGTGCTAACCCTAGTCTATTGTTGGTGGAAGATCCTAAAAACAAAAATGTTCTAGATAATTTTTAATTAGCGTTCGTTTTACAACTGTTCTTTACTCAAAGGGTGCACGAAATTGAAACTGATGAGATGAGGACTCAATTCCCAAAAAGATGCATGAAAGATGATAAGCAATCATTTCTTTTCAATGAACTCCTATTTAAGGGAAAGAGAAAGAGTCGTTTTCACTATCAAACACTAATATGAAATGTCTTCAATCAAATAGTTCTCAATCGAATCCAATGCAATGCTAAAACATTTTCAAAAATGCCTTCTAATATGCAAACCAATCACTAATATGTGTCTTTGTCATTTGTATGCAGATGATGATTAATTCAATGCAAAAAACTTCTCCTACCAACTACCCTTTCATTTCAAGGATGTTCGGACAAGTATGATAAGATTTCTCACACATGACACACACCCTCTTGCTGTGATTGAAACAAGAAGAAAATAGAAAACAAAAGATAACAAAGAAAAATCAAACAATTCACAAAAAAGAGAGATGTTTAAGAAAAATGACCTCAAAAAGAACCAAATGAGAAGATTCACAGATTCCTGATGCCCTTCACCAGAGTTCTCGCCCATTCGGATAAGAGAGAAGAAAGCAGTGGATTGATTTCAAGCTCTCAATAGATAAAAACTCAAAAATAATGAATAAGGCCACCAAATTTGAACAAAAAATTTCTTATTTCTCAGAAGGAGGGATATCGAAGTTCAATGGGAAGAAGCATTGAATCATAAAGAATCTCTGCAAGTGAAAAAACAGGGTCTGGACCTCAAAAAATGCAATTTTTGAAAAGAGTTTGTGAAAAAACGGGTTGGTGCTTTGGTGTAAGGGACACTAGGTCATTATAAATATCTTTCCATCACCTTTAGGGAGTGCTGGCACTCTGCTAACATGGGCACAGGGGCGCCAGGCTTAAAAAACTCATAATAATGTCCAAAAACCTAAAATTTTGGTCAAATTTTGACAGTCAAGCTGAATGTGATGGGGTAAAGAGTCAATCAGCATATGAAATCAAACAAATGGGGTGAACAAGGTCTGAAAACAATAAAAGGGTAATACAAGGTCTATGAGGAAAAATCAAAATCAAAAGTTTCGATTCGAGTCCCTAGTGGAGTCGCTAGTTTCTGTTGAAAGAAAATCTCCCTGCGGACAGGTAGATCTCCTGAAAGAGCTAGACTCTTAACTCTAAGTTAGAAAGTGCTTATCATGGTCATTGACTTCCTTTTAGGTCTACACAAACTAATGCATGAAGAGGAAGGAGGAAAGACGTACCTTTTACCGGTGTTTGTCCCTGCATGCTCCGAGTTGAACTCCAATCTTGAGCTCCTTGATAAGCCCTGTAGACAAACAAAGTACAACCACTTCCTATTCTATCGAGATTAGTTCGAAGCAGACCTATCTACTTAGAGAAAAAATCATGTAATGTCAAACACAAATTAGAAAGAAACAGGCCAAGCATATTACATTAATGAGGACAAAACATTACTTACAGCCATAGATGGAATGTAGCAGTTTCGTCAAGTTCTCCTTGCCTAACCCTTGCTCAAAAGCTTCCACGATCGAAATGATGATAGCTTCTCTGATTAGCTTCCACTTCATTGTGTGTTTCCTATGAGATCATAGGTTTCATACTTCTCATCCCTTCTCCAAATATAACTTATGAGATCATAAGTTTGGTATGATTCTCTATACAGGTCCCCCTTTCACCATGAGAAAGCTTACTTATATAGCCTTGGAGAGGCCCAACTACTTGAGATATCTTTGGAGTAGGTTGAGGATTTTCCTCCTTGAGTTAGGATCTTCCCTAAGATCATGGCTAGACTAGGGGTTTGAATCCAACTACCTTCCATGATTGAAAAGATCTTTCCCCCATTCTCCTCAACAAACCAATTGCTGCCCAGAATAGGTAGCGCTCCCTCAAAAGGACCATCAGAGCATTATAGTGCTCCCAAGTAGGTTTTAGGGGGGCACCAACACTCCTGAGAGTAGGATCTCTCCTTCAAAAGGTATAATACAGTGTTATAACACTCCAATATAGTGTATAGGGGAGCGCCAACAATCCTGAGAGAGGTATAGGGGAGCGCTCTCCTCCAAAAACTCAGTTTTTTTGGTTCTTTTACATCGAAAAAGGTTCATAAGACCAGTTAATCATTCCTCCTCTTCCAAATCAAGTGTTTGATGTGTGTCAAGTGTCCTTCTCATGTCGTTATAGGCACGACATAGGTATCATGGCAGTATTCTTTCTTTGACACTTGTGACACTTGTGAGCAAAATGTGACACTTGCGACACTTATAATGATGACACTTGTGACACTATTGAAAGTGAGTAATTTCGATGTGTAACAGATTTCCCCCCAAAGTATGAAGTTAGAAGATGAGAAATGATAACTAAAATGCTTTGTAGACTTTCAAGCAAGGGTATAGACACAGAGAACCTGATAGAAGATACACACAAACATCCAACAAATATTATGATATGTTTCAAACCCAAGGCAGGCATACCTATGCTTGGGTGATCAAGACTAGCAAGATATGGCCGCCATAAAATACACTGCAAATCCATAATTGTATTAATAAAAGGTATAGCCACTGAGGATACAGCGTGGATATATACTCATATGACCTGAACTTCTCGTAGCCACGAAGAATACACATTGGATCCATGATATGACAAGACATAGCCACGACCAATACAAAGTGGATCTATGTGACAGTATATGTGCCACTGTTCAAGAGAAACTCCTTCACAACATAGGAAAAGTACATATTAGAGTGATCACTCAACCCAGGGTCTTCTTACCGATCCTGATGTAGTACAAATCTAACCATGTGAATAGATGTATTGATGTCGAACATGGCAAAAACCACTTGATTACCGGTCAATGATGTAAACTGTTAACAAGCGCGAGGGAGATCACCATTAATGTCAATGATTCCCAAGGTACTCTAGTACATTGCAATGAATGTGAATGGATGAGCTGAAGTCAAACATTCATGGAATTGTCTGATCAGAGGTCAATGATGTAAACCCATTGTTGGACATGAGGAGGCCTGCCATTGAGGCATGCAGGTCCCAAAGTACTAATTGGTTTCTAAATCTAGTTCCTGGATAATGTGTTGGAGTTGACAGGAATAGACCCATAAAAGGAGGGCCTTGATGTATCCCCCATCAACGACATGAAACGGACACAGAGATGTAGTTGGTAGATCAAATGAACATGGATTGACATGGGTATTGAGAAAAGATATTTGTGATGGCTGACTCTTGAGGCGGATACTTCCCTTGAACACTGAGGCACAACAACAGAAACATGACATGGACCAAAACATGATAATGCAATGGATACTGTGACTTTCGTCGGGTGACCCAAAGGAGTGAAATAAAATCAAAGGATTGGCTCAATGTAGAGGTTCAACAGATTATAATGTGTGCAAAAGACAAAGTGTTGTGTTCAAGGGCGACTCTAAGAGTTACTTGGTAATGTTCTCAAAAACTGTTTGGTTTTCTTCTTTCAATTTTTTCCCCCATCCAAATAGACGAGTACCTCTTTTTAATTTAACGCGCTCGAGGAGGATAACACATGCTCAATAAAACTCACCTTCGGTAATTTCCTCTTCCTTTGTTTAACGAACTAGAAGGAGTAAGGGTTCGATCCCATATGGGCTTGTCGATGTTTTGTTTAGTGAGTCCAAAGATAGAAAACTCGAAGGTTTTTCATGATTATAGAGTCTGTAAAAACACTTAAAAGAGAACTCTCTCAGTTCCTTTTTCTTAAAGTAGTCTGATGAGACCGAAAAAGAGATAAACTATCACTCAACAGATGTTTTCTTCAAATACTTTAATGAGCATAAAGAGAACAAGGTCCTCGACAATATTTTCATCTTTAGAGAGTCTGAAAAGAACTTAAAGATGACTCTAGTGTTGTCCTTTTTCATAATGTTAGTCTCATGAGGCCGAAAAAGAGATAAATTATCACTCGAAAGATGCCCTTTCAAACCTTTTAACGAGTGGGAAAGGAAGCAAGATCACTTGGCAATCTTTTCATGTTTTTTGGGTTCTTTCAGATGGCAAGAGGTTCATAATCCTAGTTAATCATTCCTCCTCTTCCAAATCAAGTGTGTGATGTGTGTCAAGTGTCCTTCTCATGTCGTTATAGGCACGACATAGGCATCATGGCAGTATGCTTTATTTGACACTTGCGACACTTGTGAGCAAAATGTGACGCTTGCGACGCTTGTAATGACAACATTTGTGACACTATCGAAGTGAGTAATTTCGATGTGTAACAGTATTCAATATGAGATGAATGTTAAAGTAATGAATGAAGATCACATATTTTCATCCCATATCCTCACTCATTCCCTGGTTGCAAGCACTTGAGCGTTGCAACCACCACTAGAACTATCTCGAGTGAGACTGTGTAGTGCACTATGTGTACTACATTGCCTTCTGGTTTACTTGAGGGTCTGATAGTTTTAAAGGGGTTTTGTTGGAAACCATGATATACCTAAACCTGGGTCAACCTAAGAAATGTAGAAAGAGAGAAGTAACCAAAAACCATTAAGGACTACAAGATCCAAGGTACTAAATGGTTTCTAGATGCACTTCCTAAATAATGAGTTGATGTTGATAGGAAGAGATATTTCGAAGGAGGGCCTTGATGTATCCCCCATCAATCGACACAAAAAAATAACTAAGAGATGTTGTGAAGAGATATAATCACCAAGTACAAATGAAGTTATGATGGATGACATGAAAGGCCGACAAGACTATATAATGGGTGGCCCAGGCTTCACTTACCTTGAACATATAGCATGACATATTGATGACTTGGCAGCACTAACTCAAGAGAACTAATGATATAGTGAAATAATTCATGAGACATTGAAACACTCTCCATAGTGATAGGAAGAGTAACCATCTGGAGAAGTATATGATTCATCATCATGATATGGCTAATAGGAAATCTATAACCAAACTATAAGAAAAATACACAAATAGGTTCCATGTTCAAGTGTAAAAGCAACTGATGGCTACCACTTTACTTAATATAGATCAAGAAAATTTCCTATCCCTCTTTTTTTTCTATTTTTTTTATGTATCCTTCATGTTTTTATGAGCACAAAAGAGAGATAAAAGTATGCTTGATAGTCTCTTTTCCATGGTTTTACAAGTGGGGAAAAGTGATAAAAGTGTGCTCAAATTTTCATGGTTTTACGGGCACAAAAAAGAGTTAAAAGTGATATTGTTGGAGAAAACAAGTGGCTTCATGGTATGCAACTATGTTCCAAGCACATGGAACTGACCTATGCAAATCAAATGTAGACAAGGTACTTGGAAAGTGATGTCCACTCATAGAAGTAGTTTTCTCCATGGGTAAAGGTTACAAAATGGAGATAAATTAATGCAAATGGAAAGAGGTCAAGAGTGACTGTAGTGGCAGTAAGAGGGATAAAACAAAAGAACAATGTAGTAGTGGGAACCAAGACATTTAGTAGTGAAACATATATGCAACCATTAAGAAACATAAATAATGGCGTGAACCACTTCGGGACATGGATTAAGAGATAAAAATGAGGCTCAATGTTTAATCATGGAGGATATAAGTGAGGGTTCCTAGGCCTATAAATAATTGTAGCATGGGCACCAAATGACAATTGGAATTCTAACTAGAGCACTTGTGAAGGGTAGGCAGTACCACACAAGTTACAACATGCAAATGAGAAGGATAATGACACAAAATGGTGATATTAAACCTAAGGAACAATCATGGAAAAAGTAACAGTTAATAATGCCAGAGTGGGATGCAAGGAAAAACCTATCCCTATGTGCCAATTCAGGACACATACCTCATGGTTCAGTGGATGTCGCCATAATAAATTCCAAAGATAATGTCACCAAATCCTAAAAATACCATCAAAAAGAACTAAATCCCATGTTAAATTGCATAGTAGAATCTCATAAAAACAACATCAATGAAAAAATTAGAAGTAATGAAAATCTATTTTTTGAACCATGTGCGAAAAGATCCTTTTGAACCCAAAAAGACTAAAAAGAGTCTATATGTGGTAAAATAGGGCTCACTTTCACATTTACCTTGGTGAAAATTTCCATTTGTGGTGAAAACCTCTTACATTTAAAAACTTTTGGTGCATATTGTGAAATATTTGACCAACGAAATTCCTTTTCATTAGGACCAAGTAGACCCCCTTTCTATTCCCTTTCATTTTCCTACTTTCATTTTGCATTTCGGTGATTTTTTGAGTTACGGGGCACCCCACAAGTTTCCTACTTGTGTCATCACTTCTTTGTCCCTAACAGGCATGCCTAGAAATCCCTAGTTTTTGTTGTTAGGTTACTATTCATGCCTATTAGAAGGGATAGGTTCAAACGGGTTCCCAAAGCTCAATTTTTCACTATTATTTCAATTTTTTTTACAAAATTTATCTTTCATAACTAATCTTTGGTTTTTTTGTATTGTGAATGCAAGTATTCCACCATGCTAGAGTGTAAAGAAAAAGAACATGAGTTCATTTATGTGGCATCTTTGAGGGACCAAAACACATTAGATGCACCATTTGTGGTTTGATGAAATTTTTCAGAACTCAGAACATGAGATCCTAGGTGATGTTGTTGGAGATATTGGTCGGTTTTTGGGATCTCGTCTAGTAGTTTTTTTAACTTGGCCATAAGATAGTGACTCTTGAGGTGCAGGATATCTACTTCATTACATTATTTTCTTGATTTCGGGCATTGATCATCTTGACGAGTGGGAAATATGTATCCATAGGATGTTTTGATGACTACATTGCAACACACTACCATCCTAGGACATAGAAAAGTAGTAACAAATTTTCAATCAAGGATGTAGTGGATCTACATATCCTCATGATCATATTTAATATCACTCAGGTAATTTTCTCTATAGGTCCCCACTTATCATCAAAGGCTCATGTGCATTACATAATTGAATGACTCAACCCAACAATGTTTTGTCGGTGTACCAGATTGTTGGTTAACCTAAGGGACCAACTGACAAAATGTAGGACAAGTTGACAAAAACAATTTAGCTATGGCTTTATATTGGAGTGATTCTTCCTAAACATGGTTCCCAATATGATACCCCATGTCTCAACACCCTTTTTTGGGTAGAGGGATCCTAGGATGAGGAGATGGACATACCTTATGGCCTATAATAGTGGTGGTTTACTGTTGAGCATAGTTGGATAGGATTTCCTTGACTGATGGGGTGATTAGATTGTCATTATTAAGGAATTCCTATATGCAAGGACTAATTTCAGGCATGAACCTGAGCTAATACTACCACTTGGGGCTCAGTGGGGTGACCTCAATATGAAAAATGACCATGTGTTTTTTGTCAATTTTTTTAATTTTTTTGTGTTTTTGGAATATGTGCTTTTTTTTTGTATGCACTGTAGCTAAATATTATGATTTTTCATTAAATAGATGTTGGACTAGTTCTACCAATGGGGATGACCCCTAATCATTGCAAAGTCATATAAGAGAAACAACCAAAGGAGGGGAAAATGATGATTCTACATAGAGCCTCTATGAGGTGCAAATAAAACTCGAGGGACTTACCATGGGAGTCCTTATTCTAAGATTCAAGGAAGTCCCATAGAGGTTACAATGACATGTCATGGAGCTACCCCGTCCTTTTCCCCATCTATTGAGGTGGGTTTCCAACATGATTTTATTCTATCACAAGACACACATCCCTTGGGAGGACTAGATGATAGTGTCCTCTCTTTTTGTACTATGGAAAATATAGCTAGCTAGTCTCTTGTCTTATTTTAAACTTTGTATTATGATGGGATATGTTGGCGACAGAAGTCACCCCTGGATTGCTTGCAGGAGAAGAGCCTGACACCCATCAGTTTATGTCATGATTTTTTTATGAAAAGGGTGATCGAATAGAAGTTAACTCAAAACAATATTGTTCCAACTCTGAAACTAGGCCAGGCAAGCATGGGCAGGTGAGGTCTTAGGTAAAATCCAAAGAGTAAGTTGTAATAAGGGTGAGTAGGGGGAAGACTTATATAAGAGGAGTGTAGGGGTCTGTTATAAACATCAAGCTTCTAACAGACTGTATGAGAAGGCATCTAAACGTAAGATCTTCTTGCAATAATGCAACAATCACTCCAATGCAACAATGCAACAATGATTCCTTTATCATGACATGATTGCAATAATTCACACGAATCAATCGTTTACAAACTCTCTCAGCATAAGATGAAAATCAGATGGAGTAAGAAAGAATGTCTGTCATAAAACAAGAAATCTCGCATACAGATGCATAACCAGAGAACTAGAGTGTTGCTAAAAATTTATAGTCGGGAGCTTTTCTCTACCATCTATACCTACAAATATGGCGAAAACGCCTACATATACTCGAAACAACAATAGCAACAAAGTCGAGACGTTTCATTAAAAACATTATGTCTGCATGGCTTCTGACAATCTACACCTGCAGTCTCTGAATGATCGTGCACCTATGGCAGATGCAATCGAACTCCTGACAGTCCCGTGGGCAAATCGATGTTCTTTTAATTCATCGTTGGACTTTCCCTTTATGGCAGAGATGATATCTAACCACCACCAACTACCTTAATAACTTCTTCCTTGGGATTGAGAACGTCCCGACCAACTCGGCACCTTTGGGACGTGGAGGGCCCCTCGTGCTGCCATCTGGATTAGCTAAATGGCCTGATGAATAGACGTGGAGGCCAGCACGAAGTCTGGGGCATGTAATGGGAGTGGTAGATGGGCAGAGGAGACATGGAGCGCGGGGCTTAAGTGGATTAGGAGTAGGGACGACCATACATAGCCGAAGGGGGAGGGCTGAAGCATTCTTATGACGAGGCACAATGCCATAGCAAGATGATGGGGAATTCATAAGGCGGCGGGACTGAAGGAGGAGGAGAGATGAGTTGGGAGATGAAGAACACCTGGAATGAGGTGTCGGGAGAAAATGAGAAAAAGGGAAAGGTGTGCCAGGAGGATGCGTGGACAGGTGACGTGGAGAGAGGAGGACACATGGCAGCTGGAAAGAGGACGATGAACTGCATAAGGGCCATGCTATGAAGTGAAGTGGAAGACAGGTTGCAGGGGAGCTGTGGCTCGAGAGGTGACACGGTGGGGGAAGGCCCCACATTGATTAAAAGTAGAGTGGCTGAGAAGGGTGGGATTGTCTGTGCACCATTGTTCTGGGTGCTCTGATCATAGCCGTCGGAGACATGTTCCCTCGATTCTGGACCCCCCCCTCCACTTAAAGGTAGAAAGGTGGGGGGACTCTAGAATCTGATGTGCACCGTTGATCCGGGCGCTCTGATCGTAGCCGTCGGAGAGGTGCACCCTTGATTCCGAACCCCCCCCCTCCACTTAAAGGTAGAAAGTTGGGGGGGCTCCGGAATCTTCTCCTGACCGTAGATTTGAGTGCATAGATCCCGACCGCCCAGATCCATGCCCCCTTTAAGCCCAATGCACCTGAGTTTCATCGATGGATGGACGACTGAGATAACTTCGATGCTTTCACTATGAAAATCCCGAAAGGCCCCACCTGTGGCTCAGATCTTGTGTCGTGTGTCCTTCAGATGGACGGTCCCGATTCTTTCAGGATTTCTGGCAATGGGGGTTCACGATGCAACGCTTCTCAAAATCACGCCGCGTGTCCTCCAGAGGAACAGTCAAGATGACATTTGATGTTAGAAGAGGGATGCCTCCATTATCAGGCTCGCTTGATGTGACCAAGTGCTAGGACCATGGGCTTAGCTTAGGAGGTGCTTATCGACATTTTGGGGTTTGGGGTTTTGAGATGTAAAATGACGAGGAGCTCTTACCCCTCGAATCCCCAAATGCCGACATGACATGATCACGCACCACATGTCCTTTTGGATGGACAACCGAGATCCTTCATAAATGTATATAGATGCTACCCATCGCGCTAATCCCAACGCAACTCCATTATCCGCGATTTCCCGCTGACCGTCGATCTGCTCCTATGGATGAATTTGGGTCGTTGACAACCTAATTTTTCCCTCTCACTTGATTTTCATCCTGAAATGGGGCTTTATGTGCTATGCTTGGGCGTTCTTCGTGCAACCTGCAGACCTAAATTCTCTTAGGCTCAAGACAAGAAATGTCGCTAACATTAGGCTCCATGGGGGATAGAGTCATCCCTGTGATGTTCTAAGGATTCATTTTTCAGATCCAGTGCCTTGTTCTTGGGCTATGGAGTCATTTATTAAGTCGAAAATAGAAAACAAAATTTACAAAACAAAAGAAGCCGCCTGCGGCTTACAAAAAACACTTTTTTAAGAAATGCCCATTTACTGGGCCATCAAAAACTTATCTTCCTTCCAAATCCTGCAACCTGTAAGTGTTGTTTGAAAATTCCTCAGAGATCTTGAAAGGCCCAAACCAGAGGGCATCAAACTTACTGTGTTTTCCCCTATCCTGCCTGGGTGCATCCTGTTTGAGCACTAGATCACCCAGCTCGAAATCTTTCTTTCTGCTCTTCCTGTCAAAGGTTTGCTTGATCTTCTGCTGATGATGGTAGGCCCTGTCCATGACCTGTTCCCTAATCTGTTGTACTTCCACCAACTGATGAATCCTTCTAACCATATGGTCGGCTCTCCTTCCAGGTCCTGGAGAAATTTCGCCACAGATAAAGCGAGATGAGTAGGTAAAATAGTCTTTGTTCCGTAAACAAGTTGGAAAGGTGAGATGCCCAGGGACTTCTTTGTTGTCACCCGATCAACCCATAGAGAAAATTTGAGCTTGGAATCCTAGGCCCTTTTATTATCTTCCAATAATTTTTTAATGAGCTTGATCAGACTTTTATTGGAAGACTCTACCAATCCATTTCCTTGAGGATAATAGGGAGTAGAGTGGATCAGTGAAATTTCAAACTGTTCATAGAACTTGACCAGAGGCTCAGACCTGAAAGAGGTAGCATTGTCGGTGACAATTTTGTTGGGACAGCCAAATATGGCTATGATATCCTCCAGGAAGCTGATAATTACTTTGTGAGAAGTACTCCTAGTAGGGGTAGCTTCTATCCACTTGGTGAAATAGTCTGTCGCAGTCAGGATCCATCTGTGTTGACCACTTGAGGGAGGATGAATTTCTCCAATGAAGTCCAACCCCCATTTCTAAAACGGTGTTGAAGCTACTATAGGCTTTAATGGCAACGATTTGATCTTTTGTTTTCTTGAGAACCTTTGGAATTTGATGAAAGCTCTGATTTCTCTGCAGACATCAACAAATAAAGTAGGCCAGTAATATCCATCCCTGAGGATCTTATGAGCAGTGGTCTTCCAGAAATGATGCCCCCCGCAAAGGCCGTTATGGAAATCAAACATAACCTTTTGGGCTTCTTGCGAGTCCAGGCATCTTAAAAATACCCCTAGAGGGTCTTTCCAGTACAAGGCTTGGTCAATGAGGCAGTATCTGACTGCCTTGAGCTTTAAAGCTCTCGCCTTGCTTTTTCCCATTCCATCAGGAGGCTTCAATTCTTGCAGAAAGTACAAGATATCCTTGTACCAGGTGCATGTTTTTATTGATAAGGCACCCTGAGAATTATTATTGGATGACTCAGCTTGCGGATTTTCTGAACAGGCATTGATGAAGCTAATCCCCAAGGCTTTACAATTGGATTCAACCAGCAGCTTGGCTAAACCCTGCCCCTTTACTAACTTGGTGGGCTTAATCTCTAGATCAAACTCTAGGATCTTAGCAATCCACTTACCTCTTCTCCCATCTATGTCAGGCTGTACAAGGATGTCCTTCACAGAGGTCGAAGGAACGTATGCGGTGACCTTTGAGTGCAAGACATGGACTCTGAAAGATTTGAAAGCTTTCACTAAAGCATAGGCCTGTTTTTCCATGATTTCATACCTGATCTCTGGATCTCTTAATGCCTTGTTGAAGAAGGCAATGGGTTGTTCTTGCCCTTCCTCATTTTTATGCAACAAGACCGCTTCTACTGTATCAAAAGAAGCAAAAGAGAAAATTAGGAACTCTTTGGAATAATCAGGACTGATTAGCACAGGTGCCTCAGTCAATGCCCTTTTTATTTGGATAAAATATTCCCTAGGTTCAGCGGTCCATTTCACTTCATTTCCCTTCCTGAGCATGGCTGTGATGTGTTTCACCAACTCAGCAAAATTTGAGATGAATCTCCTCAAGAAAATAATCTTCCCCAAAAAGGCCTGAACTTCCTTCTTGGATCTAGGAAGTGACAGGGTGTGAATTGCCTCTACCCTGCTAGGATCAATCCCCACTCCCTCCGCTAATACTATATGGCCTAATAACTTCCCCTCCTTCATAGCAAACAAATATTTCTTGGGGTTTATGGATAGGCCAAACCTCCGACACTTCAAGAAAACTTTCCTCAAGTGGCAGCGATGCTCCTTGTCTGACCTGGAGAAGACCATGATGTCATCTAGATAGATTACCACAAAGTGGTCCTTCTCCCCGATGAAGGCTATGTCCATGGCTCACTGAAATGTTTCTCTTGCATTCATCAATCCAAAAGGAATTTTGGCATACATGAATGTCCCCCAAGGAGTGGTGAAGGTTGTTTTTTCTCTGTCCTCGGGCATGAATGATATCTGATTATAACCAAAAAAGCCATCAATCATGGATATCCTAGATGCACCCATTACCCTTTGCAATATGTGTTCCATGTTGGGCAGGGGATAATTGTCTTTCCTTGAGATCTTGTTCAGGTTCCTGAAATCAACACAGAGTCTGATTTCTCCACTTTTCTTCCTTACTGGGACCAAATTGGCCACCCATTCAGAATATCTCAAGGGGACAATGATTTGGGCATCTAGCAATTTATTAACTTCTTTCTCCATGACAGGTAGAAACATGGGATTTATCTGTCTCAGCTTCTGCCTGAACGGTTTAGCCTCTTCTTTCAGTGGGATCTTGTGCTCAATGACAGATGTGTCATAAGTCTTGAGGTCTTCGTATGTCCATGCAAACACATCAGCAAACTCTTTCAGCAACTCAGTATATTTGTCCCTCTATTCTCTGGTCAAACTGCTTGATAATTTGACAAACCTAGGCTCCTCCTGTGTGCCAATGTTGCATTTGGTTGTATCAGCATCGTCATTTGAAACCCTAGCCTTTATTGCCACATCATTCCCATCAAACAGTCTTTCCAAAGGGACTAGTCCTCTCAGAATGTGATTGCTGGGCAGCTGAATAATCTGGTGATTAGCAATTTCATTTAAAAACACCTCAGGGTGAGGGTCACCTTCCGGGTCAGGATCCTGATCAATGTGCAATGCAGAAAATTCATCAACAGATTGGAGAAATTTTTTGATCTCTAGATCATCTTCAAATACCTTCCAATGCTTGACATTGTCTGGTACAGAGGGCCTATATCTTATTTCAACATCATATTTGACCCTAGGTGGCAGAGGAACTTTGAGCAAACTGGCTGAGATAGCTAGGGAATCAGCTGAAGTATTTTCCCCCCTCGGGATCAAAGAAATGTTAAAGGCCAAGAAAAAATCATCAATCAGGTCCCAGACTTCATTTTTGTAATTTCTGAGCCAGGGATTAATAGCATGATAAGAATTTTTGACTTGCTAGATAATCAACTCAGCATCTCCAAATACTGCTATCTCTTTAATTCCCATTTCCTTTGCAGCCCTCATACCCAGAACAAGAGCTTCATATTCTGCCACATTGTTGGTGGTTTCAAATTCCAGCTTGTATGACAGAGATATGGTCTCTTGACAGGGCGATATGAAAATCACTCCAACCCCTGCACCTATTCTAGAGGAAGCTCCATCAAAGAACATCTTCCAAACAGAGGTGGTTGGAAGAGGTATCTCCTAATTAAGAATGGGCTACTTTCTGATCTGTAAAGGGACCTCAGGAGTTTCAGTGATCTGCAACAAACTAGACCCTAAATTGGTGTCAAGTGCAAAGATGGGGTGATTAGTGGGGTTTGCTTCATCACTGACAATATAGGCTAGCTGGGCTTCTCTGTACAACCTCCTGTGTTCCCCTCCAAAGACTGGAATGGTGGCATATGTGAGATCCATTTGTAATGTTCCTCCAAGTCTTTTAATCCAAGACCTAGACAACAGCATGCCAAACTTGGGGGGAACATCAGCTACCACGATATCCATGACCACACTCTTCATGGGAAGTTGAAACAAAGAAACCACCAGATCTTTGATGACTCCCAGACACTGCACTCTTCTTGAATCAAAAGAGTACAAATCATAATAGGCCTTTTTCACTTCTAGTCCCAGTTCTTCCATGACTACCTTGGGCATAAGGTTATGGGAAGATCCTGAATCCATGAGGCAATTATGCAACACTTTATCGTGTATGTTCAGGGAGGTGTAGAAGGGAGGGGATGAATCATCTTTGTCTTCTACCATGGGACCTAGGATGACAGTTGGTTTCTCATATTGAAGGTTCACTGAGTCAGAGGGAGGCTGTGGGGACTCAGATTGTAGCAACTTGGAGAAGGACCTTTTGAAATCTTCGTTTTTAATGAGTTCAGATAGGGGTACAAGAATTCTAATATTCTGAATCTCATGCTCAAAATTGAAGGAGGGGATAGGCTTAGGAGCTTCCCTTACCTCAGTGATAGGCTCCTTGGCTGCTGGCGAAGCACTCTGAGTCTTATTTTCTTTAGTAGTGGCTGCTGCAGATTTAGTAGGCCTATCTGCTATGAGGGGCTGGTCTTGGCTATCAAAGTCTCCTTCTTTCTTTCTTGACCTGAGATTGTATCTATTAGAGGTGTGACCGACCCTTTCTCCCTTACCTAACTCATGGATTTGGATGTTCATCAAGGATTTTTCATATGCAGACTGAATCAAATGGGGAAAAGGAGGAGCTTCTTCAACACAATGAATTTCGGGGTCGAACTCGTCTATCTCCTCCCCTCCCTCATGAATAACCAGGTTATTTTGGATAGGGGTTGGAATCCTTTGATATTCTCTGTCTTTTTTCCTTTGTTCCCTTGGGAAGGCCCGTGGTCCATTGTTATCAGGTCTCCTGAAACCTCTACCATCATCATTATGGGGATTTTTGTACATGGGCTTCCCTTATAACTCCCACCTTTCTATTCTAGCAGAAAGTGACTTTAGTATTCTAGTTGTCTCATCTGTCTAAAGGGGTAGGGGAGAGGAGCTGGATGAGGAAGCTTCAGGCCTCTGCCTGGATATGTTTCTACCAGCAGTGTTCTTGAGTTGGTCAATATCCAATATATTAGATTCTACCTCCACGGCTGCATCTTGCATATGGGCTAGAGTAGTGGCTCTTCTTTCCCTCAACAGGAGGCAGAAATTGGGATTAAAGGTGATAGCATAAGTGATATTTGCAGAAGATTCAGAGGGTCTTATCTCAGTAGGGATTTTGTTGTACATTTTATTAAATATCTTGGAGAAGTTGGAGACATACTCTCCTTCCTTTCTCTTCAAAGACCCAAACTCTGTCATGTAATACATGAAGTATTTTTTATCTCCCCACTGTCTCAAAAAGGCATTATCTAAAGCTTCGATCCCATCAATAGATCCAGGAGGCAGGGCCTTGAACCATTTTCTAGCCTTGCCTTGAAGGCTATGGACAAAAATCCTCATCCATGCGTCTGCATGCATGATGACATTATCATCTGTGAAACGGTAAAAGGCTTCTAGGTGTTCTTCTGTAGTTATGTCCCCCTCACCTATAAACTTGGGCAGTTGCTTGAGGTAACCATATGTTGGGAGGGTGTTGAGAGGCTATGGTAGCATGAGGGGAGCATACCTAGCGGCTATAATGGCGTCCGTTTTGGTAATAGGGGGATTTTCTCTTGCCATAGGGATATTGTGTGGAGGAGAACTCGGAGGAGAAGAAGCTCGAAAAGGGGATACTGGGGATGATCTTCTAAGGGGAGTGGGAAACAATAGGGGATTTCGGGAGAAGGCTAGCGAGCTTAAGTCGGCAGATGTTTCCCTTCACGCAGAAGCGGCAACAATAACAAGAGCAGGAGTGGTAAATCCAGGAGTGGGGAAATCTTATGTGGTCCTGATTCTATGCCAAGGTATAGCTTTAGGAGAAATGGGAGTGAAAAGGATTTCTCCCTCTAATCCCAGACCAGGGGGGGAAACCTCAACAGGAACACTCTCGAAATTCAGGAAACAGGAAACTTCAGAAAGCAGTTTGCTAGGAAAATGAGGAGGAGAAAATGGAGTTCTTATAGAAGGAGATGGTGGATTACCTGGTTCAGCGGTGATATCTTCTCATTCAAAGGCCTTTCCTTTTCCAAGGACCACCTCCCGATCAGTCTCAGGTGTAGCTAGAGGTAGCTGTGGATGGGACCGCGTGTGTCTGCCTCTGAAAGCCACAATTGACACGGCAGGTTCGCCACAGTGGAGTCGTCACAATGGAGTCGCCAAGTGCACAGTAGCAATCTTCAAGGGCTCTGATTCCTGATGCACCTTCAGAATCAGAAGCTCAATATCGTTCAATCCCAGGGAAGATTTTCAACTTTGTCCCCAGCAACGGCGCCAGAAATGTTGGCAATGGAAGTTACCCCTGGATTGCTTGTAGGAGCAGAGCCTGACGCTCATCAGTTTATGTCATGATTTGTTTATGAAAAGGGTGATCGAATATAAGTTAACTCAAAACAATATTGTTCCAACTCTGAAACTAGGCCAGGCAAGCATGGGCAGGTAAGGTCTTAGGTAAACTCCAAACAGTAAGTTGTAATAAGGGTGAGTAGGGGGGAGACTTATATAAGAGGAGCGCAGGGGTCTGTTATAAACATCATGCTTCTAACAGACTGTAGGAGAAGGCATCTAAACACAAGATCTTCTTACATTCAAACACAAAACACTAGAGAATACAACAATGCATCAATAAATCCTTTATCATGACATGATTGCAATAATTCGCACGAATCAGTCGTTTACGAACTCTCTCAGCATAAGATGAAAATTAGATGGAGTAAGAAACTGTCATAAAAAAAGAAATCTCACATACAGATGCATAACCAGAGAACTAGAGTGTTTCTAAAACTTTACAGTCGGGAGCTTTGTTCTACCATCGATACCTACAAAAATGGTGAAAACTCCTACATATACTTAGAACAACAATAGCAACAAAATCGAGACGTTGCATTAAAAAAATTGCATCTACATGGCTTCTGAAAATCTACACCTACAGTCTCTGAATGATCATGCACCTATGGCAGACGCAATCGAACTCCTGACAGTCCCGTGGGCGAATCGACGTGCTTTTAATTCGTCGTCGGACTTTCCCTTTATGGCAGAGATGATATCTAACCACCACCAACTACCTTAATAACTGCTTCCTTGGGATTGAGAATGGCCCGACCAACTTGGCACCTTTGGGACGTGGAGGGCCCCTCACACTGCCATATAGATTAGCTGAATGGCTTGATGAATAGACGTGGAGGCCAACGCGAAGGCTAGGGCATGTAATGGGAGTGGTGGATGGGTAGAGGAGACACGGAGCACGGGACTTAAGTAGATTAGGAGTAGGGACGACCATACATAGCTGGAGGGGGAGGGTTGAAGCGCTCTTATGACGAGGCACAATGCCGTAGGGAGATGACAGGGAAGTCATAAGGTGGCGGGACTGAAGGAGGAGGAGAGGTGAGTTGGGAGATGAAGAACACCTGGCATGAGGTGTCAGGTGAAAATGAGAAAAAGGGAAATGTGTGCCACGAGGATGCATGGACAGGTGATGTGGAGAGAGGAGGACACATGGCAGCTGGAAGGAGGATGATGAACTGCAGAAGGGCCATGCTATGAAGTAAAGTGGAAGACAGGCTGCAGGGGAGCGGCGGCTCGAAAGGTGACATGGCGGGGGAAGGCCCCACATTGATTAAAAGAAGAGCGGCTGAGAAGGGTGGGATTTGTTGTGCACCGTTGATCCAGGCGCTCTGATCACAGTCATCGGAGAGGTGCGCCCTCTATTCCGGACCCCCCCCTCCGATTAAAGGTAGAAAGGTGGGGGGGCTTCGGAATCCACTCCTGACCGTAGATCTGAGTGCGTAGATCCTGGCCGCCCAGATCCATGCCCCCTTTAAGCCCAATGCACCCAAGTTTCATCGATGGATGGATGGCTGAGATAACTTTGGTGCTTTCACTATGAAAATTCTGAAAGGCCCCACCTGTGGCTCAGATCTTGTGTCATGTGTCCTTCAGATGGATGGTCTCGATTCTTTCAGGATTTCTGGCACCGAGGGTTCACGATGCAATGCTTCTCAAAATCTTGATTGACCAAACCACGAAAGCACGGATGTACACTGCGTGTCCTCCAAAAGAACGGTCGGGATGACATTTGATGTTAGAAGAGGGTTTCCTCCATTATCAGGCTCGCTTGACGTGACCAGGTGCTAGGACCATGGGCTTAGATTCAAAGGCGCTTATCGGCATTTCAGGGTTCGAGGTTTTGAGACGTAAAATGATGAGGAGCTCTTACCCCTCGTATCCCCAAATGCCGACATGGCATGATCACGCACCACATGTCCTTTTGGATGGACGGCTGAGATCCTTCATAAATGTATATAGATGCTACCCATCGCACTAATCTCGGCGCAACTCCGCTAACCGCGATTTCCCACCGACCGTCGATCTGCTCCTATGGATGAATCTGGGTCGTTGACAACCTAATTTCACCCGCTCACTTGATTTTCAGCCTAAAATGGGGCTTTACGTGCTATGCTTGGGCGTTCTTCGTGCAACCTGCAGACCTGGATGCTCTTAGGCCCAAGACAAGAAATGTCGCTAACAAGATATGTATCCCAATTTTTCACACTACATATTTTTGGACATGATGTTGTACTTGACACATGATGTTATACATACATATGGTTCATCTTTTACTCAATGTTTCAAATGATGTGCTTGAAAATCAATGTTTTATGTACATGCATACATGCTTTCTAATGATTTATTAATGTGACAACTGCCAAACTTGCACATAATTAGCTAACAAATAAACCAATGCATTTGAAATTCATGGAATGTGATCATAAACAATATACTCAAAATTCCTCTCAAGAAGCAACACCCTTAAAAAAATCATAAGCAATGTAGGATTTCTTACTAGATAAACAGTGTTCAATCGTGATACCACTAACTATGAATCCAAATGTAAAAATAAACTATGAATTCCAAGAGAAATATATTCATAAAATAGTTCAATGACCATGCTACATTTTGAAACATTGTTGGTTGAAAGACCAAGGCATATGCCCCCTAAACTCACTAGTTCATTTGTGGATGAAAAGATCGCCCAAGTGGCAAAAGTTATGTTCTGGTACTATAGATGGAGCTATATATGAATCTTATATAGAGTAGGGTATACTTTGACATCTTCAAATCAAGAACCAAGCATGATAATCGTTGGACCAAAGCAAACCACATGAAAAAATGAAAGCAATCACACCATGCAATCCTTTAAAATACATTATATACAAAACATTATAAAACTTTTAAGCTTATTCATAGTACTTTTTGAGATAGATCCCATTGTGAGGCTCCAACAAAGTGTTTCCTTCATAATAAACTAATATGCATGCCCCTTTTTGCAATACACAAATAATTATGTAAGGACCATTCCATAGGGGTTTAAGTTTACCTTCTCCTAACTTATCATGGTCTTTATCATAGACCAAGACCAAGTCACCTTCTATGAATACATCAAGATGGACACTTTTATTATAATGAGCTTTGATGTGCTTCTTATGAGTCTCATTGTCAATTGCAACCTCAGAATGATTTCATCTAGATGGGCCAAATACAAGAGAAATTCTTCCTCAACAGAAGAGTTGGAAAAGAGTTATACAACCAAATTTAATGAAAATATATCGCATTCAATTGGTAACACTTTATTCACTCCATAGAAAAGTTGAAACAGTGTAAAAATGGTAGAAATTTTCACTAAGGTTTGGAATTCCCACAATGGAGAAAAACAAAAAAGGTTCCCGATTGTTTTGTGTTTCCCTACCATCCTCTATATCGTTGTCTTCAAAACATGATTGATTACTTTGACTTGATCGTAGGCCTAAGGATAATAGGGTGTTGAGTTCTCATGGAGAAAACCCAACTTGGAAGCTAGTTTGGTCATCATCTTGATGCAAAAATGAGACCCATGATTCGTAACAATAGTCTTAGGCACCCAAAACCTAGTGATAATGTGGTTGAATATGAATAACACCATTGCGGTGCCATTATTGGAGTATCTAGGCACAACCTTGGCCCACTTAGTGAAGTATTCAATGGTCATGTTGATGTAACCATGGCCATTAGTTGAGGGAGGATTACAAGTCATGAAGTTGGTCCCCCACTTTGTAAAGGGTCCAATAGTAACTATAGGGTCAAGTAGAGAAGGATGTGCACAAACTTTTAGAGTAAATACTTGGCAATTAGAGTAAACACTTGACAAGGGTGACACTTTTGAAATGCATTCATACAATCTTTGAATATCATAGGCCAAAATTATCCTACATGCAAGATCTTCTGGGTAGTGTCAAGACTATAAATATGACCGCCCCATGCTCCAATGTGGAAATAATTTAAGATGCACTCAACTTTTGCATGGACAAGACATTGACACAATACTAAATCTACCCCATGTCGATAAAGTTTATATCCAATGGTGAGGTAATTCTTGGCTTGATGGATTTACACTGACACTTGTCTCTAGACAACTGAGGGTTAAACCATTGGGTTTAGGGATATACCAATACATCCCCATAAAAATGATTAGAGGATTCAATGAGGAATAATGACTCATCAGGAAATGGATCATTAACCAAAGTTCCTTCACTAACTTTGGGAATCTCAAACATTAACTTTTTGAAGGCTAACGACTTCTTAGATTTTGAAGTTACAAACTCTAGGTCAAACTATTGTAAGATAACAATCCATTTGGACTATTTCCCCCCAATTATCTGATGGGTCAATATATGATGCATTGGGTTATAGTTTGCAATAAATATGTTTTTCCTAAGTAGAATGTAGTGCCTAAGTGCTTTGACATTATGAATGTCAATTTCAACATGCAACTTTGTGTGACTAATTTCAGATCTAAAAATTGCTTCCTAGTGATCTAACTATCATTAAACAACTTTACACGTAAATTATTGAATGAAACCATATGTAGTTGAAACAACAATATCAAATATGAATCATAAATACAAAAGAGACACAATAATTATGTTATGCAACTTTATCCAATCCTTCAAATCTGCGGACAAAACTAGTCCTCTCAATGTCAGCAAGACCGAGGACAAAACTAGTCCTCTCAGCCAATACAATGTCACCAAAAATATGAGGACAACCTTGTCCTCCAATAACCATACAAATTAGAAAACAAAACCTCAAAAACATTATGGAAATCTCCTCTTCCCATGAATATGTTGTATACCACTTGTACGTCCTACTGACGTCACCTGTCAACATGTATGGATTTGTACCTGCCCAAAAAATCAGATACATGATTCACCTTACTAGCAACCTACATATACGTGTGGTTTTGTCTACGTCAATCCATGTATACCCTATATGTGATTCTTCCTTCTACAACCCACATATATACATGTTTTTTCCTCCTACAAACCATTTATAGTACGAAAACAATTATCCACATGTGTGACCTTCTTCATTTCTCTCTTCAGGTCCAGATTTACCACCTTGCAGAATTTCCCTTTGTTGAGATCGCTAAGCCTCCTAGAAAGGGTGTAGACTCACTTTATGATAATTCCATTCTTCCATGTGATAACTATGTCACAATGACTTCTCTCCTATATATAGAATCCTTAAGGGTCACCATAGAGGCCCCTCCACAATTCAACATCAAATTAGGATTTCCTTGTGGGCTTGAATCCCCAACACAAGCCCACAAATACCATCATCAACCCATGAAGCCCCCACTCAAATAAAAATACCATCATCACATTTCGAACACCTAGGTTCATGTGAGAATACCTACCCGAAACTACAAAAATCAATAATCCCTCTTATATAGGAAGGTATTCTCACCACACTCCATAAGTGGGAATGCCTCCTGATGTTACAAAATCAACACTCCCTCTTAGCAAGGGAGGTATCCCATCCTCCAACATCTATATACATCACTATCACACACAATAGATATATCTATAAATATTCCACCTCATTTGTACTCTAGTTGTCTAGACTCGCTACTCCCTATGTCATTGTGGAAAACGGATTTGTGAATTTTGTCACGAGAAATTTTTTTGTTGTCAATTTTATCTGACTAGATGAATCCATGGTCACTGGAGAAAGAAATATTGTCCAGTCTATCTTCTTGGCCACATACTTGATCATCGAGGAAAAATCTATTTCATTGGTCGCATCCTTGGTCACTGAGGAAAAATTAGTCTGCTTGGTCTCATCCTCGGTCAATAAAGAAAATCCTACTATCCAAGTTGCCTCACTGGCTACTCCCTACGTTGTGTTGGTTTTGTCACATGGGTGAGAAAAAATACAACACTTACCTTCTTATTTAATTCAGATAAAGAAGACAGGGGTTTGTAAGTTGATTGGATAACCAAATACATATTGAACAAGGAAATAAAACTAAAAACAAGAAGAAATAAATGTTAGAGAAGCTTGCAAGAACTAGAACCATGAAAAGAAAAAAATGTCCACCATATAGCTACCAATGGATCAATATATTGATAGGCTAACACCATAGATAAAGGTAGGGACTTATGAATTCCCTCTTCCTCCTTGGCAGGGATCTTGATTTCCCTAATAGAGAGATCTTCTCTTCATGCTATGGAAAGTGACAATGGTGAAGAAATACAATGCCAATCCTCTTAAGAGGTGAGTGGAATGGCCCTTTCTATAGTGCTTGAATGATTCAAAGAGAAAAGAGGATTCTCCAAGAACAATTCTTGCAGCATAACAATACCTTGAAGTTCTTATTTTTCTATCACACCCATGGCACATGTTTATAGTGTCCATTCATGGCAATATACAATTGGATCATAGTGTGAACAAGGGGCCTTTTAGGGCACTCCCTATCCATTGACCAACCTCCAAGCTATATTTCACTCTGATTTGAGTCTCAAATCATGTTAGGGGTCGAACTAGAAGTGGTTGAGATGCTGACAAGATTCATAAATGTTTTGTTCATGAGAAGTGCGCAGATTTCTCGTAGATAGTCATGCATCTTGCGCACAGTGCACGATGAGGGTTGTGTTAGCCTACGCATTATGTGCATGCTTTCTTTGGTGAATTTGCACACTTCAATTTTTGAACCCAGTGTATAGTTTTGGTTGATTTTTTATGCATTTTTGGTGTTGTAGGTGTACTGATTTCTTATGGCATTGATCTCTTTCTTCAACCATTGTCTGCAATATTGTGGACAAATTTTCAGTGATAACAGATGCCCCTTTATGTGTGAGGTTAGGAGCAAACATATAGCCGAAATAAATTAATGTTTCTTTTTATGAGAGTGTCATTGTAAGTAAGAGTGAAGAGAGGAACTGCAAGAGCGATCCGTTGAAGGGAGAGGGGAAAATGTGGGATCCAAACCTTTCTCTAGGAAGAAAAAATAAAATCTGTATACAAATGAGGCGGTCATGCCCTGTGCTCATGTCATGAAACCAAAATGTGGGACTGTAACTAAATATGTATAATGATATAGATAGATGCAGTGCCCTCAATGGTGGTTGATAATGGAAGATGATGGTTCTGACTAGTGAAATGGCTCTCAAGCGAGTAATGGATGACTATAAGAATTGTCAGTGACTCGTAGTCATTGATGGTCTATCAACTTCAGGGGTCTTCGGTTGGTATAAAACAACTACAATGCTCGCATAGTAATACCCACCTTAACATGAGAGTTTGTTGAATTCGAATGTTATGGAGGTCAATAGAATCAGAAAGTGATGATGACTCTCTATGTTTCGTCTGAGACTCATCATTGAAAAGGTAATGAGAGTCAAGATATTTCCATCCTTCTGGAAACTGTGTTGATGTCAAAAGGAAGGGAGACACGATGCCAAGAAGCAAAGGGCTTCTTGAAATCTACTGAGTAATGGGTGAGATCAGGTATTGATGGGTAACATGGACGAAGTCAAGACACTATGGGACTCAAGACTTCCCTTGGTTGGGGTGTTGAGGGATGATTGGAAGAAATCGTAAAACTAGATCTAGCATCAAGGGGATGACTAGATATGGGGTTAAACTATGTTTGAGGCTAACAAAGTGGGAAAACTGAGAGATCGTGGGTACATGGATTTGGGATTCTCAGGATTTGTTAATGATGTCGATATGGAAAAAAGGGTGGATGCCCCAACCAAGGGTGACATGGGTTGATTTTCCAGGTAAAAGAAGGCCATC
Organism: Picea engelmannii; assembly: GCA_009831015.1. Taxonomy (NCBI): domain Eukaryota; kingdom Viridiplantae; phylum Streptophyta; class Pinopsida; order Pinales; family Pinaceae; genus Picea; species Picea engelmannii. The sequence goes on from ML801071.1 coordinate 136,521, forward strand.
AAGGATGACAAATAAAAAATCTATGTATATGATGGAAACAAGGGATTTATAAAATTACCAAAGAAATAAAGAATAATTTGGGTTGAGTATAGAGATACAGAAATGGGTTCCCCAGTGAAATATGGCTTGGCCTATTTAGATCACAAGTTTGTGAAAGAGAACTGGTGGAGGGTGGGGGGCCCATGGGTGGGTTTTTGTATTAGATAAGTGGATGGAGGACAATCTGTAGATGGGCAAGTTGATGCTGGATAATATGGAGGGCTAATGAAACTTTGGGGGTGCAGCCAATAAAACCAAGTGTAAGATGATATGACCTAGTAGTCCATTGTGAAGGTTAGAAATATTATGAGAAGAAGTATGGGGTTCATTCTCGCAAGTGAAAAAATAATATCGACACTCCCAATCCTAGCAGGTGAAATTGACATGAGTGTCAAGTTTCCAAGGGGAACTATGAATGGGACAACTCGTGTGGGGGAAAGTGATATTAGATGATAGTACCAAAATATGGAAGAGGTAAATATACAACATAGTTGAATGTAGGGACCCTAAAGGTAAATGTTAGAGGGTGTGACTGGGATATGCAATTATCAACATAGGGAGTAACTACATGCCAGTGTCGTGCATATACCTAAAGGGGTTGTGAGATTGTTGAACAAGTAACTACACACATAAAAAACCAATACCTGATGTGAACAATATCTAATGATAAAGAACATATAACACCTATTCAATAAAATTGAAAGTGATCATGCATACCTGAACGTGGCATGAGAAACATGCTCCTCTAGGGAAAAGTGTAAATGATATCCTAGGGAATGTGAATGTGTATATGGTTGGATCAAGATCTCGTGGTTGAGAACAAATTGGAAAATGGAGGCTCTGGCCTCCTGTAACATAATGTGGAAGTTGGGAAGAAAGGGTGTATATATGGATGGTGGGCCCACAATGCCACCTCATTTTTACGTGACACTATTGTTTATATAGTGAGAGAGTTGTGAGGTGATTTTGAGATTATGGGAGCATGAGGCTACAGATCTGGGAGCGGCGAGAGACAGGTTAGTGGCCCTATCATCCTGCATTTTTTGAAGTTGATAAATTGTAGGTAGGCGATGTACGGAGGGATGTATAGGGGTTCTTAAAGGTAGGGGCCCATAAGTGAACGGGAAAAGGGGGAATACCCATGCATGTATGCACGAATAAAACTCATTTTCCTACACATTATGTGCAGTTTTTTTCCTAACATTTGTGCATTAAGGAGTGCATGACTGTGGTGAGGAAAATTGTGCACAGTGTGCAGTTGTGCCTCAGACAGTCGCACATGTGGGCGTGTGAGTATGATAGACATGCACGCATAGGGTGAATGACTATATGAGTGACAATTTCACACCCATGCATGGTTGTGGGTGAGATAGTTGTGCATTAGTGTGCATCTGTAAAAATAAAATCCACGCACAAGTGTGTAACTGTATGGGGAAATATTCACACTATGTGCAGGCTCAGGGGTGGGTGAATTTTTTATATTTTATGACTTTTGATGGACGATGTGGCTGATCAGGTGTTCTTTAGTGAATTTAGGTGATCAACAGAGTCTGGATCATGATGTCAGTCCACTGGTGAGAGTGGGACTGGGATCATTTGAGAGAGGCTGTGAGGGAGAAGCCTATTGTACGTAGACACTTGGAAGCCTACAGGTTGCTCAATTTTTTTTTACTGTCCCCTAATATGGTTGCAGGAGTTCCTACTCTACTTTTTTATCAGGATGTGGAGTGTTGGCACAGGGGCAGACCCAGGTTTCAACACTTCAACAGTGCACCAAAAACACCCTAACTATCAAACCTTTCAGCAACACCTGCGAAGCAAATGAAGTCTCACCCGAGGTAGAGGCAGGGGTGGTTGCAAGACTCCAGTGTCTGCAACCTTAGTTTTGACACAGATCTGTGATTGTAACACCTTAACAGAGAAATTAGAAGTTATAGTTCATTAGTATTTAACCTTTGTTTACAACACATATATAAACCCTAATTACATAGCAGCGCAGTATTCTACAAGATCTAATACTCCCAAGCACTTAGCACATGAAGATATATAATATCTAGCATTCATTCACATTATTAAGCACACAGCATCAACATATCTATCTATCATTCATCTATATCAAAGAACTAAGCAAGTAAACACATAAACACATCAATACATCACATAAAGCATAGAAACACAAGATATACATGGTTCACCCCCATAATGGGGCTACATCCACCAATTCTTCTTCTCTTTTATTGTCTTCTGCCAATCTTCTACATGCATAGAGCCATAAGATCCTACTTTGCATAGGATAGGATATCTACGCGCACTTCGCTATATCCTCCTTCCCCGAGCTATATTACAGAAAAAATCCTTTACATAGTCTCTTACAGTCACTTTCACTTAGCTTTGCAAGTTATCAACATAGCCTGCACAAAGCATTTACAATTTGCACTCAACACTTTGGCTAGGTACCAAGCCTCCCTTTTCTTCCCCCTTCTTACATCGCCTAGACTTCTATTTATACATTAGAAAAAGGGCCTAAACATGAATAAACCCATGGGATGACATCCCCATACCTGTTACATAAGCCCAAAACCCAAAAATCCATAAACAAGGGGCTGAGATCCCACGATTTCCACTTTCATCTGTGCTCCACTTTCGACAGCCTGTTGAAGTCCCAAAATAGGTCAAAAATGACTAGGGATCCTCAAAACTTGGTCAAGGGCCAACAGGCCCCCAACACTCACCTGTGACTCATCTCGAGTCACTCTGGTTTGGGTAGCTCTTCTTGAAAACCCTCGAGCTTGGCTCAATATGCTTTGACCTGTTGCTACGCCAAGGCCTCATACTCGATGAACTCTTGGATAACTGCTTTGTTGAAGGGTCCCTCTAAGACTTGTTTGACTACAGTGACTACTTGTTCTAGCTTTTCTCCTCAGCATTCAATATCCTCAAACAGTTGGGGCACTTCATCCTGGACTAGTTGGAGCCTCTGAGTCACTTCCATGACTTTTCTCTGTATGGTGTGGACCTTCTATTGAGCAGTGCATTATTCCTAGGATTGATTCATCCTTTCAACTATTGTCAGAAGCTTCAACTGTGCCTATACAGTCGCTTCTTGTTTCTTTTCCTCCTAGAGCTATGATTATAGTGCCTTTAGTTTAGGGTCTTCAGTAAGTCCCTCATAGGTCTCTGCACTTCTACTACTAAGTTGTTTACATTCTATAGTGAATTCTCTGATCCTCTCAACTGCGCTTTGGGCAGTGGCTTATCTTTGGTATCGTACTTCATGCGGGGTACTTAACACTGTTTGTAGCTCTAGGTCTATGATTCTCTATTGAAGTTGTTGGATATCTTCCGTAAGCTATGTTACTTGATGCTCCACTGGTTCTTCCACCTTTTTCTCTAAGACTGTCACAAAGAGAAGTGCTCTACTGACTGCTTCTTTGACTCCGAGCTGCTCTACGAGAAACTTCTCTTTCTCTTGCTTGACCTGTGCTTTCTCCTCTTCAAACTTGGTTTGGAGGTCATCCTTCTCCTATTTCACAACTCAGTGTTTCTCTACCACTTTTTGTTGTGATTGCTTCAAGGTCACCATGGCCAGTTCTTTCTCTTCTTGCACTCGACGAAGGCGAGCTTCAGTCACATCAACTATTCTGTGGATTTGGGTAGGCTCATCTCCCAACTATGGTTCTTTTAATGGCAGGGGCACAGTGGATACTGTGCGGCTGGATTGAAGGGCATGTTGTACCCCTCCTAGTTCTATCTCAATTTTTTCATACATGGTTTCTTTCTTGGCTTCATTGTTCTGCATAATATCCTGTGAAGTTATGATATGGATGCAATGATGAATTCGAAGCCATTGAGCGTGAGCACACTCTACAGCTTAGTGTTGGTGGCTTTGGATTTATTCCACGAGGTAAGTTTCAAGGGGGAAACATTTATTTTCTTATAGGGATCAACCTCATCAAAAGGATCCCTAGGCAGTGTTACTTCGCCTTGCTTATATTGATCTTCTTTTCCATTGGTCTCTTATTTATCTACTTCGTCATTATCTCCTCATCCAGGTGATTTTGAAGAAGTTACATCTGATGCATTGCTCAGGTTTTGTACCTCTTCAGTCTTCCTCCTTCTACTAGGTCCACGTGTATCATTCTCTTCATGAGTGGCCTCCGAGTTGCCAATTAGTTCAGGATTAGACATCTTTGTGGGGTCAGCAGGGATAAGGAGCTCTACAGACCAGTCCTTAGTTATGTCTTTGGGGTCCTCCTATGTGAGCTTATAGTATGACTGAAGCTCTTATTTATTCTTGTCTATGCACACAGTGATATAAATAAAGTGTCAATATGTGTGGAACTTCATGAGGGGTATGAACCAGTGCAGGATGTTCGACGTCATATGAGGGACATCCCCAATAGCCCTCTTTCACTAGAGATAGTATGTGTGGAATACCACATTCGACTGCCATTGTTTTCCCATATCACTCAAGTACCAGAGCATGGTGAAATTCGCAGCGAGTGGCTCAAATGGCTCAATGTCAGAGAAGGTCACACCTTCCGACATATCCCAAGTAGGAAATGCTATAAGGATCAGTAACCAGCTCAAATGGAACTCATAACCCTGATCCTGAGCTTTAGGGAAATCCAATTCTAGTTGGTTGACTAGGTACTTCGCCCAGTTCATTTGAATTCCTTATACACATTTCCCAGCGAGGTCAACAATGAACCCTTTGACCTATGTAGGTCTATTCTTTCTCACTATATTCCCTACGATCAGCTGGTAGTCCAGGCACACTACACCATTCTATATGGAAGCTACCTTGTAGCCTTGCGTCACATTTTCTACATCGCCATAGGTATCCTTAATTCTCTGTGTCAGGGCATGATCTATAGCCTTCACTGGGTAGAAGTCTTGTGGGTTTGGTCCCTACTTTCTCAATCCGGTCATCCTATGGATCAACATTGGATCGACTGTGATTCATTTGTCTAGACATACATAGCCTCCATGGTAGCATGATAGCAGGAGCTTAACACACACATTAACCTCCTGGTGCCTTCATAAATGTGGAATCTTCATCACATTCAAGATGGTGGACTGTGCGAGGTTCATAGTCCATGGTTGGGGGATTATTTTCAAGTTCTTCCCCTTCGTCCTAGTCAAGTATCTGTGAGGAGAGAGCATATTGTGGTTCTTGTGGTCCCCTAGGTTGAAGTCGTTGAATTTTAATGTCGCGATATTATCCTGATATTTTCTAACTACATGTATCCCCTTCAAGAGGTGCGCAGTAACTACGGTGTAATTGAAGTCTCTGGGGACACTGTCATGACTCACCACACCAGCCAAAGGCAGGATGTAGTCGGGCAGGATAGTCGAGATTAACTTCGCATTCGCCAAGTCATCTCGATGCTTGATTCTTTTCTCGGCTGCACCTCGGGATGGTGCAGATCCGCAAGCAGTTGATAGAGAGGCTTGCACTCCTCTCGTTGATGAAGCTTGAATCCCTATGGACATTACTTTTTTGGGCATTAGATCAATGAGAAATTCTGTAATCAACTTCTCTATGGCGCTGAGTTCATCCGACATGCATGCTCTTGATCGGATAACTCAGGTCGATGAATGAATTCTCAATGCAATAGGAGAAGTCTCGATCTCAGTAAACAGAGCGCGGTAGCAATGAGTTCTTTTGTTGGCTTGGATACAATTCATGAAAGTGTTCTCAGTGCAAAAGGTGACGGACTAAGTAGACAATGAGGTAACATATCTCTCCAATGGGGGAGAAGCTTTCATCAATGTGGTTTTGTCCATTGCAGCGTGGTCCCAATGGTTTGATGACGATCTTTCTGGTCATAACTATTGTTCTAACCATTTGAGGTGTCAGTCTAATAGTCATAATGCTTCCAATGGTTATATTGCTTCACCATGGTGAAGTGCCATGTTGCGTTGTTATGATATCCCAACAAACTTCTAGTTTTGCAAACCTTCCTTCTACGAAGTCCCCTCTAGAACCTTCTACAACTTTTCTATATTTTCTCTCTTCTTACTGAGCTTTCTAGCCTTCTTCCCCGTGATCTTTGTCTCAGTATTCCTCTTTCCATTCTGATTCTTATCTTCTTTTGCATTGTAACTTTTCACTACTGATATTATTTCATAGGGTTCAAGGGAAATACTTCTTCTCTATCTAGGGTAGGTTCTCCACTCTTCTATGAGTCTTCTTGTGTTCTTTCAACTTTGACATCCAAGTTTCTGGTTCTAAATAGCTTTGATCTATTATCATGTTCTTTAATTAAGTGTGTTATCCTCCTAGTCATGAAATCTTTTAATTCTTGCTTCTTTTGTTCTAAGACTTCCTCTTGTTTTCTTCTGGCCTGATCCTTCTCAATCCAAGTTTTTCCTAGTAACATAGAAAATGAGGCGTTGTTCTCAATAAATTTAACAACCTCAAAATCTTTCTCTGTTGAAATTCCATGAGCACTCATAGATATCTAGGTGAGTCTTCCACATAGGTTTATCATATTTCCTCTAAATAATCCTATTCCTCCCAATGAAGGAATCATAGAAGGCTTTCCTAACATTTCCTAGGTTCTTTCTGTCATGATATTCACCCGTGTTTCCTCATCTAGAACATAGTCAATGCCGAAGTCTCCTATTCTTGTTTCTATGCACTCTTTTTCTTTGAAGATATCTGATAAGTTGATATTTCTGTGATCATTCAGGGTTTCTTTCATTTGTAGCAATACATTCTCTGATTCTTTCTGGGGTTCTGTCATGGCCACAATTTCTTGACCTTCCTCAAGGTTTTCTTGTCTCATATTCATTCTTTCAATCTTAGCAATCATTCTAGGGAAATCCAAAACTTCATTGTCCATAGATTTACAACAAAGGCAAGTAGGACCTCTACCAGGGCATTCCTTAGCAAGATGTCTCGGTCTTCTACAACTATAGCAAAGGGTTAATTCTCTCTTTCTCTTGAATGATCCCCAACCTTTCTTCTACTACGCACTAGGATCACAGTAACTAACCTAAAAAAGAATCTTTCTAGGTTCCCACATCCATTTGTTAGTCCAAACATTCTTTCTATGCATAAGAATAGCATATATTTCATCATTTCTATTAGATCTACTCATATCAAATCCTCTTTCTTCTAGCTGTGCCCTAGTTTTCAGGCTAGGACAAAATTTATCAAACATACCTTGATTCATACTTCCGAAACAAAAATTTCTACTTATCTTACCTTTTCATTCAAAACTGTTCACTATTCTTACCTTTATCAGAGCACAAAGCTTCAATATCTTACCTCTTTTCTTCAGATCAAACTTCTCTTGTTAGCACAGAGCTTCACAAGTCAAGTAGAATACTGTGCACTAGGGCAACAGATCTACATACAGAGCTTTCTCTTTTCTTCAATTCCCAACAATCACAGTTTCAGGTCTCGACAACGGAACCATTTGTTGGCACAGGGGAAGACCCAGGGTTCAATGCTTCAACAACACACCAAAAAAACCCTAACTACCGGCCCTTTGGGGGCATGTTGGGAGCAGGCCTAGTTTTGAGGAAAGGAAGCACGCGTAAGGCAAAAATGCATGCAAGAAAAGAAGCATGTGTAATGAAGACACACTTGCCAGAAAATCAACACGCATAAGGCACACGTGCATGCAAGAAAAGAATCACGTGCAAGAAAGATGTGCATGCAAAAGAGGAAAGCATGTGAAGCACACATGCAAGAATACCTAGCCATGATAGGGTTAGGGTTTTGTTAAGAATATGTAATGGTTGGTAAGCCAAAAACATGTATAAGTAGGTTCCTAGGAGGTCTAGGTCGGGGTTGGGATTTTGGAACATGGTTTAGTTGTTGTTGTTGTGGTTGGGCTTGTTGTTGGTCATTGGTACTATGTCGTTCGAAGACAAAAGGAATTTAAATATGATATTTTTTTTAAGTTGTTGAGATAAGGAGATGAAATAGGGTAGATCTTAAGGGTTAGATCACAGTGTAAAGAGCCTAGTGTGATCTACCCCGCCTCATTGTAGGTCTCAGCCCACTGATGGAGAATTGTAATGCGCGCAATGCTGTAGTTTTGGAAACACCATAATAAAAGAGCAGAGCAACCAAATATTTTTGGACGTAGCCCAGGAGGGGTTAACCATGGTATATCATGTGTTATGTGATGGAATATTTTGTATTTCATTTACTGTCAATGATCAGATGTTAGACAAATGCACGAATGACTAGTTAGATTTGTTATTTTACATACATGAATAAAAATGACAGGGTATTCAATATGAGATGAATGTTAAAGTAACGAATGAAGATCACATATTTTCATCCCATATCCTCACTCATTCCCTGGTTGCAAGCACTTGAGCGTTGCAACCACCACTAGAACTATCTTGGGTGAGACTGTGTAGTGCACTATGTGTACTACATTACCTTCTGGTTTACTTGAGGGTCTGATAGTTTTAAAGGGGTTTTGTTGGAAACCATGATAGACCTAAACCTGGGTCAGCCCAAGAAGGGTAGAAAGAGAGAAGTAACCAAAAACCATTAAGGACTACAAGATCCAAGGTACTAAATGGTTTCTAGATGTAGTTCCTAGATAATGAGTTGATGTTGATAGGAAGATATATTTTGAAGGAGGGCCTTGATGTATCCCTCATCAATCGACACAAAAAAATGACCAAGAGATGTTGTGAAGAGATATAATCACCAAGTCCAAATGAAGTTATGATGGATGACATGAAAGGTCTACAAGACTGTATAATGGGTGGCCCAAGCTTCACTTACCTTGAACATATAGCACGACATATTGATGACCTGGCAGTACTAACTCAAGAGCACTAATAATATAGTGCAATAATGCATGAGACATTGAAACACTCTCCATAGTGATAGGAAGAGTAACCATCTGGAGAAGTATATGACTCATCATCATGATATGGATCCTAGGCAATCTATAACCCAAATATAATAAAAATACACAAATAGGTTACATGTTCAAGGGTAAAAACAATTGATGGCTACCACTTTACTTAATATAGATCAATAGAATTTCATATCCCTCTTTTTTTTCTAATTTTTTGGTGTATCCTTCATGTTTTTATGAGTGAAAAAGAGAGATAAAAGTATGCTTGATAGTGTCTTTTCCATGGTTTCACAAGTGGGGAAAAGTGATAAAAGTGTGCTCAAATTTTCATGGTTTTACGGGCACAAAAAAGAGTTAAAAGTGATCTTGTTGGAGAAAACAAGTCACTCCATGGTATGCAATTATGTTCTAAGCACATGGAACTGACCTATTCAAATCAAATGTAGACAAGGTACTTGGCAAGTGATGTCCACTCATAGAAGTAGTTTTATCCATGGGTAAAGGTTACAAAATGGAGGTAAATTAATGCAAATGGAAAGAGGTCAAGAGTGACTGTAGTGGAAGTAAGAGGGATAAAACAAAAGAACAATGTAGTAGTGGAAACCAAGACATTTAGTAGTGAAACATATATGCAACCATTAAGAAACATAAATAATGGCGTGAACCCCTTCGGGACATGGATTAAGAGATAAAAATGAGGCTCAATGTTTCATCATGGAGGATATAAGTGAGGGTTCCTCGGCCTATAAATAATTGTAGCATGGGCACCAAATGAAAATTGGAATTCTAACTAGAGCACTTGTGAAGGGTAGGTAGTACCACACAAGTTACAACATGCAAATGAGAAGGATAATGTCTCAAAATGGAGATATTAAACCTAAGGAACAATCATGGAAAAATTAACAGTTAATAATGCAAGAGTGGGGTGCAAGGAAAAATCTATCCCTATGTGCCAATTCAAGACATAGACCTCATGGTCCAGTCGATGTTGCCATAATAAATTCCAAAGATAATGTCACCAAATCCTGAATATACCATGAAAAAGAACTAAATCCCATGTTAAATTGCATAGTAGAATCTCATAAAAACAACATCAATGAAAAAATTAGAAGTAATGAAAATGTATTTTTTGAACCATGTTCGAAAAGATCCTTTTGAACCTAAAAGGATTAAAAGGAGTCTATATGTGGTAAAATAGGGCTCACTTTCACATTTACCTTGGTGAAAATTTCCATTTGTGGTGAAAACCTCTTACCTTTAAAAACTTTTGGTGCATATTGTGAAATATTTTACTAACGAAATTCCATTTCATTAGGACCAAGTAGACCCCCTTTCCATTCTCTTTCATTTTCCTACTTTCCTTTTGCATTTTGGTGATTTTTTGAGTTATCGGGCACCCCACAAGTTTCCTACTTGTGTCATCATTTATTTTTCCCTAACAGGCATGCCTAAAAATCCCTAGTTTTTGTTGTTAGGTTACTGGTCATGCCTATTAGAAGGGACAGGTGCAAACAGGTTCCCAAAGCTCAATTTTTCAATATTATTTCAATTTTGTTTACAAAATTTATCTTTGATAACTAATCTTTGATTTTTTTGGATTGTGAATGCAAGTATTCCACCATGCTAGAGTGTAAAGAACAAGAACATGAGTTCATTTATGTGGCATATTTTAGGGACCAAAACACATTAGATGCACCATTTGTGGTTTGCTGAAATTTTTCAGAACTCAGAACATGAGATCCTAGGTGATGTTGTTGGAGATATTGGTCGGTTTTTGGGATCTCAGCCAGTAGTTTTTCTTACTTGGCCATAAGATAGTGACTCTTGAGGTGGAGGATATCTACTTCATTACATTATTTTCTTCATTTGGGGCATTGATCATCCTGACGAGTGGGAAATATGGATCCATAGGATTTTTTGATGACTACATTGCAACACACTACCATCCTAGGACATAGAAAAGTAGTAACAAATTTTCAGTCAAGGATGTAGTGGATCTACATATCTTCATGATCATATTTAATATCACTTGGGTAGTTTTCTCTATAGTCCCCCACTTAGCATCAAAGGCTCATGTGCATTACACGATTGAATGACTCAACCCAACAATGTTTGGCTGGTGTACCAGATTGTTGGTTAACCCGAGGGACCAACTGACAAAATGTAGGACAAGTTGACAAAAACAATATAGTTATGGCTCTATCTTGGAGTGATTCTTCCTAAATATGGTTCCCAATATGATACCCCATGTCTCAACACCCTTTTTTGGGTAGAGGTATCCTAGGATGAGGAGATGGACATACCTTATGGCCTATATTAGTGGTGGTTTGCCGTTGAGCATATTTGGATAGGATTTCCTTGACTGGTGGGGTGATTAGATCATCATTATTATGGAATTCCTATATGCAATGAATGATTTCAGGAATGAAACTAAGCTAATACTACCACTTGGGGCTCAGTGGGGTGACCTCGATATGAAAAATGACCATGTGTTTTTTGTCAATTTTTTTAATTTTATAATTTTTTTGTGTTTTTGGAATATGTGGTTTTTTTTGTATGCATTGTAGCTAATCATTATGATTTTTCATTAAATATATGTTGGACTAGTTCAACCAATGGGGATGACCCCTAATCGTTGCAAAGGCATATAAGAGAAACAACCAAAGGAGGGGAAAATGACGATTCTACATAGAGCCTCTGTGAGGTGCAAAGAAAACTCGAGGGACTTACCATGGGAGTCCCTATTCTAAGATTTAAGGAAGTCCCATAGAGGTTACAATGACACGTCATGGAGCTACACCATCCTTTTTCCCATCTATTGAGGTGGGTTTCCAACATGATTTTATTCTATCACGAGACACACATCCCTTGGGAGGACTAGATGATAGTGTCCTCTCTTTTTGTACTATGGAAAATATAGCTAGCTAGTCTCTTGTCTTATTTTAAAATTTGTATCATGATGGGATATGCATCTGAATTTTTCACACTACATATTTTTGGACATGATGTTGTACTTGACACATGATGTTATACATACATATGGTTCATCTTTTACTTAATGTTTCAAATGATGTGCTTGAAAATTAATGTTTTTTGTACATGCATACATGCTTTCTAATGATTGATTAATGTGAGAACTACCAAAATTTCACATAATTAGCTAAAAAATAAACCAATGCATTTGAAATTCATGGAATGTGATCATAAACAATATACTCAAAATTCCTCTCAAGAAGCAACAACCTTAAGAAATTCATAAGCAATGTAGTATGTCTTACTAGATAAACAGTGTTCAATCGTGATACCACTAACTGTGAATCCAAATGTAAAACTAACCTATGAATTCCAAGAGAAATATATTCATAAAATAGTTCAATGACCATGTTACATTTTGAAACATTTTTGGTTGAAAGACTGAGGCATATGCCCCCTAAACTCACCAGTTCATTTGTGGATGAAAATATCACCCAAGCGGCGAAACTTATGTTCTAGTACTATGGATAGAACTGTATATGAATCTTAGATAGAGTAGGGTATACTTTGACATCTTCAACTCAAGAACCAAGCATGATAATCGTTGGACCAAAGAAAACCACATGAAAAAATGAAAGCAATCAGACCATGCAATCCCTTAAAATACATTATATACAAAACATTATGAAATGTTTAAGCTTATGCATAGTACTTTTTGAGATAGATCCCATTGTGAGGCTCTATCACACACCCACTACAGCATAATAATTGTTTTTGCCTCTTCTCGAGGGAAAGAATCCCCAAAGTCCTATGGGGGCATAGCATAGGATAGTTCTTCCCTTGTCCACCTCCATGTGATCGTTGGTTATGACCATAGGCCAAACAAACTAGGCACCTTTTCACATTTCACGACTTCACGATACAAGCGAGTCAGATCTTTCAACTCTGCAAACCCCGAAACCCCAAATCTTACCTTCGAGGAGATCGATGGCTGGGAGTCTCGCCCTGATCCCACGGTCCTGGCCATATCGGGATTTTAGTAACCGGGAGTTCGTAATGTAAGAGAGTCGAGTCTTTTGACTCTTCAAACCCCAAAATCCGAAATGGGCTAAGGTACTGGGCTCCACCTTGGTTTCGGTGTCATGTGACCTCCGGCTAGGATGCAAGTCTCAGCGCCTATCTCTTTCGGGTTTTGCAACTTCAAAATTCTTGTTGCAAGTGTTCCTTACCTTTTTGGAATGTCGAACCCTGAAATGCAATATAGGTCAATGAGGTGTTGGCTCCTTCCCTATGACAATAACGTGTCACCTGTCACCTCCACGTGACCCTGGTTCTGGGATGTACCACTTGTCATCCACGTGGCTCCTACCTATGAGATGTGCCACTTGTCCACCCGAGCCTTCAGCTTTTGGGACTCAAGAGAACAAAAAAATGGCGTCCCCTTCCCTTTTCAACACTGAATTCCTATTCACTCAAAGCCGACTCGGAGTTTCACATACCGGTATTTCGCGTACCGGGATGTCACAACTTGGAAAGACGAGGGTTCATACCCTTGGGTTTCCCAGGTTTCAAAACACCGAAATCAATTCACACTACACCACTTCAATATTTCACATACTGGGATTTCACAACTTGTGAAGATGACGGGTTCATACCCTTGGGTTTCCCGGGTGCTGAAATGCCGAAATCAATTCACACTACACCGCTTCGGGATTTCACATACCGGGATTTCGCGTACCGGGATTTCGCTACTTGCGAAGACAAGGGGTCTTGCCCTTGGGTTTCCTAGGTGCTGAAACACCGATCGGTAGCCACGTGTCCTCTACAAATGGATTTTCCAGGTAACTCCCATGGATCTTGGGATCTACGGTCCTGATTCTTTCGCTACTTGCTAAGGTTAAAAGGGGTTGAGGCATTAATGCCTACGTTCCTTCCTCCAATCTAGTGGTCATGACAGACCTTAGATCCTCCAAAAGGATCTCATCCATTCATATAGAAAATGTAAGGGTACTTTCTTTCGGTATTTGCAACTCTCTATCCTTCCTGAGCTTCGTCAGCTATGAAGGACTTGAGAACTTTGTGCTTTTTCTCCTAGATTTGACTCTTAGAAGAGTCTTCAGCACAACTACTGTGCTCCTTCATCAAGGGGTTCTAGGGTTCTATTTGATCGCAGAGAGAATTTGTATATCGGCACTACCTCTCATGAGCTTTACAAAATCCGTCCTCCAAGGGGCTTCGATTGACTAGGTGAGTAAACCATTGTACATGGAACTACACCTAAGGTCGACGAGCTCATGGTTTGTGGATCTAGCTTAAGACCCTACAAAACTCAAGAATTTATGAGAACAAGTCATGTCCAACCTATATAATTCCTTACTTGCCTAATTATACAACCAAGTACAGATATAAGGGATACAGTATATCCATTAAGCATTCATTCACATTTCTGAAAGCATGCACAGTATAACCAATTCATTCATAGTTACAGCTAAAATACACGAGGTAGGAAATCAATTATCTATTACAGGTTTCTGCCAACCAACTGACCATGGGTGTTCATCCTTCCACCTGACCATAGGCTGAGAGGCATTCATTCTTAGCACTCTAGCCATCCCCGTGCCAAGCCATGATATCACCAGGGAATTCTCACAGTTCTCGAGGGTTCTCTCTCTCTGTTTCATCTTTTGTTCGGGTCCTATTTTCTGCAACTCGGAGCTTTCTCACTTGGTTATGGCCTTGGCGAGGTTTCTTAGATGCTCTTCGGCATCAAGTTCGAGGCCTTCTATTCATGATTCACTGAAGAGATTCACGCCTCTCCTTTGGGAGCTTCTTCCATCGTTTGATGTCTCCCTCTCTTGCTGCCTTCATGTGTATAATTGTCACCTTCCTTCTGTCAAAAGGAAGCTCGGGTCTGCTTGGTCTGTCAGACCCTGCGGTACTTTAGGATGACTTCCTATAGCTAGACCATGCTCCCATTCATGGGAGTGGTTGGTAGTTCAACCACCGGTCCTTGCCTCATTAACTGATTTCTCTCCCCTAGTGATATCATGGCCAGTACTTTCAAGGCTTCACCCCCACAGTCAGTTATTGGCAACTCAAACAATAATACATTTACATTTTCCTCATGCATTAGCATGGTAATTCATATTTTATTATTAATTACAAATTGGGGAAAACATGGTGTTACAATTCCCTTCCCCTTAAAGGAACATTGTCCTCGGTGTTCTTTCTCAAAACACCTGTCATGCCTTCCTCATTCGGCCACTTCATAAGTCTTGACCTTTATCCTCGATCAGGTCCTTTTTCATGATCCGAGTCTTTGTCATATACCTTCAATAATTCTTGGACACAAGCATATTAACCACAATTTTGTGCGAAAACATCTTACTATTGTTCAAAATTAAAAAGGAAAATTTCAAATCTTAGCACAATACTTATCTGTGCAGTTTGTGGATCTGTATCCACATGGTAGTTTTGTTATCCAAGCCCATCACTTTCCTTGACATACCCATTGGGTGCATGATTCCAATTCAATGGCTCACAAGAGCTATCATGGTTTCATCTTCCTTGTGGTCACTCACCCTCCAGGCCTAGGCTCAGGCATCCCCTTCACTATTATACAGTCCTTCGGGCGATCCATCTTTCCCTGCCAAGGTTTTCTCACACAAGAGGAATTTCGGAAACTCTATTGAGTCTTAAAGTCAAGGTGTCCCTTAGACTTTCTCTGCCGAGGTGTCTCTTCAGCTTGTCTTACCTCAACACAATGTATGTCCGACGATCATGACTTATCATGGGGTTCTCATGGCTCAACAATAGCCATGTTCATTGTTTTCAGCTATGACAACCTTCATCTATCCTTTCATGAAAAATCTTTTCTTCTCGCCTGTATCATAGGTACACAAGGTTCGTGAGACATCATTATAAACTCTAACTTTCAAAATTCTATTGCAAATATTTCACCTATAGATTTCCTATTCCACAATTTGTTTTCATATTCGTTCCGCACAGGAACCAGATTCATATTTATGGGACTTTCCTTCCCATAACATTTTAGCTCAGTAGGAAATCAGTCTTCCTTATGGGCTTACAGCATTTCCATATCCAAGACTCTTTCTTCCTGCAATCATTCCTCAGCTAATCAAATTGTTAGTTCTAATGCACATACATTTTATTGCACCTTTACAACATCATCACAACAATTTCATAATGGTGCATACTAACAATCAAATTCACTCTCTCAAAAGGAAATACCATTCCTTGCAGTTTGGCTTAGAAGGAAATTGGTCTTTCCTATGGGCTTACCTTACTACCATATCCATGACCCTCTGCTTCCTGCAATTCATTCTTCAATCATCCAAACAAATTGTTAGATTTTCCATGTACATCTCTCTCTCTCTCTCTCTCTCTCTCTCTCTCTCTCTCTCTCTCTCTCTATATATATATATATATATATATATATTCAAAACATAATTCAACATTTCAAAGGGTTTTAACAAATTTGCCACTATCCATGGCCACATTCATACCCAATGCACTATTTCATTGTTATTCAAGTTCACCACACTTTATGACCGGTTCTTGGCCATGGGGTGTTGGAATTTAACCAACCTTTTCCTCATATGGTTTATTTTTTTTTCTTTCATTCTTACAGCAGGACCATACTGCCTGCTATAGGTCGATCATGATCCCAAATCAGTACACATGAACTCAAAAGTTTCACATGAATTCCTTTACGCATTCCTTTATTGTCCATGTATTCATGACATATCAGTTCATGAATTCTTCCAAGGCTTACAAACAATGCTTACTACTAGAGGTTCATACCTCCATCATTTAGGTTCTCCTTCATGTGTCATACCTTACTTGGGTATCCAAGGCATACCACTGCCTTTCAAAATTCATGCATAACACTAAGACAATAAAATATTTCAGAAGGGTTTCCTACCAAATCCCTTCATACCTTGTGCCACATAGGCACGAATATATTTATATCGGTTCTTGGCTACTAGCACTCTCTCTCTGATAATATCCCATTAGTGGTGTTCCATGGGGGCTTTTAAAGTCCCTTCAATAATCGTTCCACAAGAACCTTCTCATAGTCATCCTTTGATTGAGGTTTCTCATTATTGGCAACTTTCTTTCTCGATAATTCCAATCTTATTTCTTTATACACATGACATACACCATAAGCACATTAGTCATCATGTAAATTAAAATGCAATTACCATAGCATTAAATTAATAAAATATTTTCAGACATGTCTCAACATATATGTATGTACTTCATCACATTGTCCTTAATGTTTTCATGAGTGCAACACAACAGTTCTCAATCGTTTTCACAACATTACGACCATCATTACTATGGTGTCAAAACATTTTCGTTCATCAATGTACTAGCATTCTCATCCCATAGAAAACATAGTGTACAACAAGGAAAGGAATGAGGGCTCTCCCCTTCTTTGAATTCTTTCTACATCGCCTAGGGATTTTCAGCCCAGTTGAGTTATCTCTAAGGTCTCACTACCTTTCCTTAATCACAGCTTCAACCAAGCCTTATCAATTAAACTTACTCGTTTATTCTTTTAATCATACTCAGGGAATTTACTTGCCTCTTACCAACTATACTGGTTTCCGCAACTGCTCTTTTTCTGGGCATCCTTGGTTAGGCCTCACCCTAACCCTTTTTGGGATACTGCAACATGCTTTAATAACAACTCTTTTCTCATAATGAATCATGAACATGTGCATCCTATACACTTCCATTCGGTTATCAGAATGGTCAATATTCAGTTGTTAGTCTTCTATTAATTACATGATTCTTTCAAATGTAATCCAGGATTCTTATATATGGACAAGCCTTGTAGCCCATTGTCCAACCTTCAACAATTATTAGGGTTGTGACTCTGTTCTTCTGACAAATTCCTTACACAATTCCTCCACCGAGAACTCCTTTGGCATGCAACTTCCTTGTTGCATATCCATCACTATTTGTGATGGCCTCAACCTTGAATCAGTTTTGGCCTTTTACTAAATATTCCCCTTAAGGAATATAAGCATGCATCTTTATTGTTTAGATCAATCAATTTAGATTCATTCACAATCTTTCTCATGTGATTCTCAAAGGCGTAATCATTTGTCTCTTATTATGAAAAGAGAGAATCTTTTCTCATTTACCCTTTCACCTAATTATATTGGTACTTCCTGAGAAAATGGAATACATTCCCCTCAGGCTATTATTTGGAACAGAAATTTCATGACTCCCCAGAATGGAGTTAGTTATGCCTCCATAGTATTCATTTAATCTGGACAAGAGCAATACGTGCTTTATATTTCGCTCATCGGGGCAATCATATTGGGCCTCTAGTATACTTCTACTCTTACATCATACATGTGCATTAATTTCACGTTTAATATCATTCATACCTTACTGGTATTAATATCAAGCTTCCTATTATGAAGATTCACACTGCATTCAACTCATATGTATTCATCATACTAGCTCACACCTTCTCCTCATGCGACCACTGGCGGTGACCACGATCCGAACAAAATGCGCTTCACGTTTCACGATTTCAGGATTCATGTTGCAAGGAACTCTGGTTCCTTGATCCCTGAAATCCAAAAACCCGAAATACCAAAGCTAAGGTTTTCTTGGCTCTTTTATTCACATGACCCTTTGCTCAGAACCTAGGGTCAACTCCTAGACACACGTTGGGATCCCGTGTTTCAGTGAATCCATGGACAATGCCCCACCATTTTCCAAAAATTCGATCCACGAGGGTCCAACAACCTAGATCCCATGGTCCAGATCTCTCTGGCAATCAATGGTCCTGATCAAATCCTGGCTTTCCACCTTTCAGTATTCTAGCGGAGTCTTCACCCCTTAACTCCCGATTTCGAATCACCGAAACATGTATGCATCAGATCAACGATCCACCGCCTGTCTCGATCCAATGAATCAGGTTGGATGCCAGGATTTCGTGACATGTGAGTCCTCAAAAATCTTCTCGTTGACTTCTAAACCTCCAACTCCCAAAGATCCAATTACATCGGATCTACGGTTCAGGTCATCCGCTAACCAATGGCCTTGATTGAATCATTGATTTACCTAGCACGACTTTGGAAAGTCTACGCTTCTATTTTCCCAATAGATGAAACCTTGAAGCTCTAGATCAATGGCTCTCATTGATTCCAATATAACAGATACTATTCCTCCTGAGCTTGTGAGTGATGAGAGGTTATCATTCTTATCTTTTCCATTGATCTACTAGATCTAATAGTTCACAGAATTTCAGTATTCCTCCCTCCGAGAATTCCACCGTCCATTCATATTTTCAATAACTTCCATCCATGAACTTGGCATTAAATCTTCTGGAATCATCCTCTATGTTCAACCTCCAGATCTTTCAAACTTTAACACAAGCTTGTTTCTATATGCACTCTCTGTGCTTTATATTCACACTCGGCATATGAAATTTCCCGCTATCTCTTCTGAGATTTTAAGTTACTTACAGGACTAATCTCATAGTCATAACTCATACAGATGTTACCCTCTCTTTATGGGAACAACCAACAAGGGTCACTCTTGGGAATTAGCAACAGTCCCAAAGGACTCCTCTTAATCTTGTTTAAACAGATTATCCTTGTTGTCGATCCTAACCATTATAGGTTAGGTAATCTAACCCTACATATTTTCATCAATCCTATCAACCGTGAGGAGTTATATGCTCAGGGTTTAGTCTTTTAATAATGTAGTAATTTATAACTTTATAAGTACCCTACCAACCCTTACCAGATTTCCCAAATCATGAAGGAGTTCTTCATTTGGATCTTAATTCTTAACTAACCAGCCATCTCAATTGCAAGAGACTCTACCTGCTTTAGTAGGTAGCCATCGTCACACTATAACAGAACAACTCAGTTCTTGTCCCTTGTCTGGCTCGTGCAACTTCATAGCACAATTTATTCCACCTTTGTTATTCACACTCAGGTCTTATTGGTAATATTGATCAGTGAATTCCTACTCCTATAAGAGTAGTTACCATCTTAATAGAGCGTTAAAGAAATTTCCAATTTACAGTTTCATTCTGCGGTCATTCTTCTTAAAGAGAAAATGCAGATAACAATATTTCTTTACGCAACTTGTACATGAGCCCAACCAGGCCAAGTGTTGTAACCATGCTCTGATACCAATTTGTCACACACCCACTATGGAATAATAAGTTTTTTCGCCTCTTCTCGAGGGACAGAATCCCCGAAGTCCTACAGGGGCCTAGCGCAGGCTAGTTCTTCCCTTGTCCACCTCCATGTGATCGTTGGTTATGACCACAGGCCAAACAAACTAGGCACCTTTTCGCATTTCGCAACTTCATGATACAAGCAAGTCAAATCTTTCGACTCTGCAAACCCCGAAACCCGAAATATTACCTTCAAGGAGATTGACGGCTGCGAGTCTCCCCCTGATCCGACGGTCCTGGCCGTATCGAGATTTCGGTAACCGGGATTTTGTAATGCAAGAGAGTCGAGTATTTTGACTCTTCAAACCCCGAAATTCAAAAAGGGATAAGGTACTCGGCTCCACCTTTGTCTCGGTGTCATGTGACCTCCGGCCAGGATGCAAGTATCAACACCTATCTCTTTCGGGTTTTGCGACTTCGAAATTCCCATTGCAAGTGTTCCTTACCTTTTTGGAATTCCAAACCCTGAAATGTGATATAGGTGAATGGGGTTTTGACTCCTTCCCTATGATGAGAACTCGCCACTTGTAACCTCCACTTGACCCCAGTTCTGGGATGTACCACTTGCCATCCACGTGGATCCTACCTCTGGGATGTGCCACCTGTCCACCAGAGCCTTCGACTTTTGGGACTCAAGAGAATAGCGAACTACCTTCCCCTTCCCTTTTCAACCCCGAATTCCTATTCACTCTAAGCCGACTTGGAGTTTCACATACCGGGATTTCGCAACTTGCGAAGACGAGGGTTCATACCCTTGGGTTTCCTAGGTGCCGAAACACTAAAATCAATTCGCACTACACTGCTTTGGGATTTCACATACCGGGATTTCACGTACTGGGATTTCGCAACTTGCAATGATGAGGGGTTCATACCCTTGGGTTTCTCGGGTGCCGAAACGCCAAAATCAATTCACACTACACCACTTTGGGATTTCACATACCGAGATTTTGTGACTTGCAAAGACAAGGGGTCTTGCCCTTGGGTATCCTGGGTGTCGAAACACCGATCGACAACCATGTGTCCTCTATAAATGGATGGTCCAGGTAACTCCCATGGATCTTGGGATCTACGATCCCAATTCCTTCACTACTTGTGAAGGTTAAAAGGGGTCAAGGAATTAACACCTACATTCCTTCCTCCAATCTAGCGGTCATGACAAACCTTAGATCCTCCAAAAGTATCTTGTCCTTTCATCTAGCGAATGTAAGGGTACTTTCTTTCGATATTTTCAACTCGCTATCCTTCCTGATCTTTGTCAACTATGAAGGAATTGAGAACTTTTCACTCTTTCTCTTGGATTTGACTCTTAGAAGAGTCTTCAGCACAACTACTGCGCTCCTTCATCAAGGGGTTCTGGGGTTCTATTTGATTGAAGAGAGCATGTGCATATCGACACTACCTCTCATGAGCTTAACAAACTCCATCTTCCAAGGGGCTCATATCGACTAGATGAGTAAACTATCGTACATGCAACTACACCTAAGGTTGACGAGCTCACGGTTCATGGCTCTAGCTTAAGATGCTACGGAACTCAAGAATTTAAGAGAACAGGTCATGTCTAACCCATATAATTCCTTACTTTCCTAATTATACAACCAAGCAAAGATACGAGGGATACAGTATATCCATTAAGCATTCATTCACATTCCTGAAAGCATGCACAGTATAACCAATTCATTCACAGTTACAGCTAAATTACATGGGGTAGGAAATCACTTATCTATTGCAGGTTGTCGCCAACCAACTAACCGTGGGTGTTCATCCTTCCACCTGACCATAGGCTCAGAGGCATTCATTCTTAGCACTCTGGCCACCCCCGTGCCAAGACATGATATCACCAGGGAATTCTCACAGTTCTTGAGGGTTCTCTCTCTCTATTTCAGCTTCTGTTCGAGTCCTATTTTCTGCAACTCGGAGCTTTCTCACTCGGTTATGGCCTTGACGAGGTTTCTCAGATGCTCTTTGGCATCAAGTTCACGACCTTCTATTTGTGATTCACTGGACAACTTCATGCCTCTCCCTTGGGATCTTACGCCATCATCTGGTGTCTCCCTCTCTTGTTTCCTTCATCTGTATAATTGTCACCTTCCTTCTGTCAGAAGGAAGCTCAAGTCCACCTGATCTATCAGACCCTGTGGTACTTTAGGATGACTTCCTTCAGCTAGACCATGTTCCCATTCATGGGGGTGGTTGGTATTTCAACCACCGGTCCTTGCCTCATTAACTGATTTCTCTCCCCTAGTGATATCATGGCCAGTACTTTCAAGGCTTCACCCCCACAGTCAACTATTGGCAACTCAAACAATAATACATGTACATTTTCCTCATGCATTAGCATGGTAATTCCTATTTTATGATTAATTACAAATTGGGGAAAACAGGGTGTTACAGGCTCCAACAAAGTGTTTCCTTCATAATAAACTAACATACATGCCCCTTTTTGCAATACACAAATAATTATGTAAGGACCATTCCATAGGGGTTTAATTTTACCTGCTCCTAACTTATCATGGTCTTTATCATAGACCAATACCAATTCACCTTCTATGAATACATGAGGATGGAAACTTTTATCATAATGAGCTTTGACATGCTTCTTATGAGTCTCATTGTCCATTGCAACCTCAGAATGATTTCATCTAGATGGGCCAAATACAAGAGAAATTATTCCTCAACGAAAGAGTTGGAAAAGAGTTATACAACCAAATTGAATGAAAATATATCGCATTCAATTGGTAACACTTTTTCACTCCATAGAAAAGTTGAAACAATGTAAAAATGGTAGAAATTTTCACTGAGGTTTGGTATTCCCACAATGGAGAAAAACAAACGAGGTTCCAGTTTGTTTTGTGTTTCCCTACCATCCTCTATATCGTTGTCTTCAAAACATGATTGATAACTTTCACTTGATCGTAAGCCTAAGGATAATAGGGTGTTGAGTTCTCATGGAGAAAACCCAACTTGGAAGCTAGTTTGGTCATCATCTTGAAGCAAAAATGAGACTCATGATTCGTAACAATAGTCTTAGGCACCCAAAATCTAGTGATAATGTGGTTGAATATGAATAACACCATTGTGGTGCCATTATTGGAGTATCTAGGCACAACCTTGGCCCACTTAGTGAAGTATTCAATGGTTATGTTGATGTAACCATGTCCATTAGTTGAGGAAGGATTACAAGTCATGAAGTTGGTCCCCCACTTTGTAAAGGGTCCAATAGTAACTATAGGGTCGAGTAGAGAAGGATGTGCACAAACTTTTAGAGTAAACACTTGACAATTAGAGTAAACACTTGACAAGGGTGATACTTTTCAAATGCATTCATACAATCTTTGAATATCATAGGCCAAAATTATCCTGCATGCAAGATCTTCTGGGTAGTGTCAAGACTATAAATATGACTGCCCCATGCTCCGATGTGGAAATAATTTAAGATGCACTCAAATTTTGCATGGACAAGACATTGACACAATACTAAATCTACCCCACGTCAATAAAGTTTATATCCAATGGTGAGGTAATTATTGGCTTGATGGCATTTACACTGACACTTGTCTCTAGACAACTAAGGGTTAAACCATTGGGTTTAGGGATATACCAATACATCCCCATACCAATGATTAGAGGATTCAATGAGGAATAATGACTCATCAGGAAATGAATCATTAACCAAAGTTCCTTCACTAACTTTGGTAATCTCAAACATTAACTTTTTGAAGGCTAACGACTTCTTATATTTTGAAGTTACAAACTCTAGGTCAAACTATTATAAGATAACAATCCATTTGGACTATTTCCCCCCAATTATCTGATGGGTCAATATATGATGCATTGGGTTATAGTTTGCGATAAATATGTTTTTCCTAAGTAGAATGTAGTGCCTAAGTCCTTGGACATTCCGAATGTCAATTTTCACATGCAACTTTGTGTGACTAATTTCAGATCTGAAAATTGCTTTCTAGTGATCTAACTATCATTGAACAACTTTACATGTAAATTATTTTATGAAACCATATGTAGTTGAAACAACAAGATCAAATATGAATCATAAATACCAAAGAGACACAATAATTATGTTATGAAACTTTATCCAATCATTCAAATATGAGGACAAAACTAGTCCTCTCAATGTCAGCAAGACTGAGGACAAAACTAGTCCTCTCAGCCAATACAATGTCACCAAAAATATGAGGACAACCTTGTCCTCCAATAACCATAAAAATTAGAAAACAAGACCTCAACAACATTATGGAAATCTCCTCTTCCCACGAATATGTTGTAGACCACTTGTATGTCTTGTTGACATCACCTATCAACATGTATGGATCTGTACCTACCCAAAAAATTAGATACATGATTCACCTTATTAGCAACCTACATATACGTGTGGTTTTGTCTACGTCAATCCATGTATACCCTATATGTGATTCTTCCTTCTACAACCCACATATATACATGTTGTTTCCTCCTACAAACCATGTATAGTACAAAAAAATTGCTCCACACGTGTGACCTTCTTCATTTCTCTCTTCAAGTCCAGATTTACCACCTTGCAGAATTTCCCTTTGTTGAGATCACTAAGCCTCCTAGAAAAAGTGTAGACTCGCCTTATGATAACTCCATTATTCCATGTGATAATTATGTCGCAATGACTTCTCTCCTATATATAGAATCCTTAAGGGTCGCCATAGAGGCCCCTTCACAAGTCTACATCAAATTAGGCTTTCCTTGTGGGCTTGAATCCCCAACACAAGCCCACAAATACCATAATCAAACCCATGAAGCCCCCACTCAAATACAAAGGGTTTTTCTCCAAAATGAAAGTTTGATGTGGTTCCCATGAGTATTTCCACATTTCTAACACCTAGGTTCATGTGAGAATACCTACCTGAAACTACAAAAATCAATAATCCCTCTTATATAGGAAGGTATTCTCACCACACTCCATAAGTGGGAATGCCTCCTACTGTTACAAAATAAACACTCCCTCTTAGCAAGGGAGGTATCCCATCCTCCAACATCTAGATACATCACTATCACACATAATAGATATAGCTCTAAATATTCCACCTCATCTGTACTCTAGTTGTCTAGACTCGCTACTCCCTATGTCACTGTGGAAAATGGATTTGTGAATTTTGTCATGAGAAAATTTTTTGTTGTCAATTTTGTTTGATTGGATGAATCCATGGTCACTAGAGAAATAAATATTTTCCAGTTTTTCTTCTTGGCCACATACTCGATCATCGAGGAAAAATCTATTTCATTGGTCGCATCCTTGGTCACTGAGGAAAAATTAGTCTGCTTGGTCTCATCCTTGGTCACTAAAGAAAATCCTACTATCCAAGTTGCCTCACTGGCTACTCCCTATGTTGTGTTGGTTTTGTCACATGGGTGGGAAAAAACACAACACTTACCTTCTTATTTAATTCAAATAAACAAGATAGAGGTTTGTGAGTTGATTGGACAACCAAATACATATTAAATAAGTAAATAAAACTAAAAACAAGAAGAAATAAATGTTAGAGAAGCTTGCAAGAACTAGAACCATGAAAAGCAAAAAATGTCCATCATATAGCTACCAATGGATCAATATATTGATAAGCTAACACCGTAGATAAAGGTAGGGACTTATGAATCCTCTCTTCCTGCTTGGGAGGAATCTTGATTTACCTAATAGAGAGATCTTCTCTTCATGCAATGGAAAGTGACAATGGTGAAGAAATACAATGCCAAACCTCTCAAGAGGTGAGTGGAATGGCCCTTTCTATAATGCTTGAATGATTCAAAGAGAAAAGAGGATTCTCCAAGAAAAATTATTGCAGCATAACAATACCTTGAAGTTCTTATTTTTCTATCACACCCATGGCACATGTTTATAGTTTCCATTCATGGCAATATACAATTGGTTAATAGTGTGAACAAGGGGACTTTTAGGGCACTCCCTATCCCTTGACCAACCTCCAAGCTAGATTTCACTCTAATATGAGTCTCAAATCGTGTTAGGGGTCAAACTAGAAGTGGTTGAGATGCCGACAAGATTTGTAAATGTTTCATTCATGAGAAGTGCACATATTTTCTCGTAGACAGTCACACATCTTACGCATAGTGCGCAATGAGGGTTGTGTTAGCCTGTGCATTATGTGCATGCTTCCTTTGATGAATTTGCACACTTTAATTTTTGAACCCAATGTATAGTTTTGGTTCCTTTTTTATGGATTTTTGGTGTTGTAGGTGTACTAATTTCTTCTGGCATTGATCTCTTTCTTCAACCATTTTGTGCAATGTTGTGGATGAATTTTCAGTGATAACAGATGCCCCTTTATGTGTGAGGTTAGGAGAAAACGTATAGTCGAAATACATTAATGTTTCTTTTTATGAGAGTGCCATTGTAAGTAAGAGTGAAGAGAGGAACTGCAAGAGTGATCCGTTGAAGCGAGAGGGAAAACTGTGGGAACCAAACCTTTCTCTAGGAAGAAAAAATAAAATCTGTATACAAACAAGGCGGTCATGCCCCGTGCTCATGTCATGAAACCAAAATGTGGGACTGTAACTAAAGATGTATAATGATATAGATAGATGCAGTGCCCTCAGGGGTGGTTGATAATGGAAGATGATGGTTCTGACTAGTGAAATGGCTCGCAAGCGAGTAATGGACGACTATAAGAATTGTCGGTGACTCGTAGGCATTGATGGCCTATCAACTTTAGAGGTATTTGGTTGGTATAAAACAACTACAATGCTCACATAGTAATGCCCACCTTAACATGAGAGTTTATTCAAGTCGAATGTTATGGAGGTCAATAGAATCAAAAAGTGATTATGACTCTCTATGTTTCATCCGAGAGTCATCATTGAAAAGGTAATGAGAGTCAAGATATTGCCACCCTTCTGGAAACTGTGTTGATGTCGAAAAGAAGGGAGACATGATGCCAAGAAGCAAAGGGCTTCTTGAAATCTACTAATTAATGGGTGAGATCAGGTACTGATGGGTAACATGGATGAAGTCAAGACACTATGGGACTCAAGACTTCCCTTGGTTGGGGTGTTGAGGGATGATTGGAAACAACCGTAAAACTGGATCTAGCATCAAGGGGATGACTAGATATGGGGTTAAAATATGTTCGAGGCTAACAAAGTCGGAAAACTGAGATATTGTGGGTACATGGATTTGGGATTCTCGGGATTTTTTAATGACGTCGATATGGAAAAAAGGGTGGATGCCCCAACCAAGGGAGACATGGGTTGATTTTCCAGGTAAAGCAAGGCCATCAAGGATGACGACTAAAAAATCTATGTATATGATGGAAACAAGGGATTTATAAAATTACCAAAGAATTAAAGAATAATTTGGGTTTTGTATAGAGATACAGAAATGGGTTCCCCAGTGAAATATGGCTTGGCCTATTTAGAGCAGAAATTTTAGAAAGAGAACTGGTGGAGGCCCCATGGGTGGGTTTTTGTATTAGATAAGTGGATGGAGGACAATCTGTAGATGGGCAAGTTGATGGTGGATAATATGGAGGGCTAATGAAACTGTGGGGGTGCAGTTAATAAAACCAAGTGTAAGATGATATGACCCAGGAGTCCATTGTGAAGGTTAGAAATATTATGAGAAGAAGTATGGGGTTCATTCTTGGAAGTGAAAAAATAATATCGGCACTCCCAATCCTAGCGGGTGAAATCTACATCAGTGTCAAGTTTCCAAAGAGAAATATGAATGGGACAACTCATCTAGGGGAGAGCGCTATCAGATGATAGTACCAAAATATGGCAGAGGTAAATATACTACATAGCTGAATGTAGGGACCCTAAAGGTTAATGTTAGAGGGTGTGACTAGGATATGCAGTTATCAACATAGGGAGTAACTACATGCCAATGTCGTACATATACCTAAAGGGGTTGTAAGATTGTTGAACAAGTAACTGCACACATAAAAACCCAATACCCAACATGAACAATATCTGATGATAAAGAACATATAACACCTATTCGATAAAATTGAAAGTGATCATGCATACCTGAACGTGGCGTGAGAAAAATGCTCCTCTAGGGAAAAGTGCAAATGATAACCTCGGGAATGTGAATGTGTATATGGTTGGATCAAGATCTCGTGGATGAGAAAGAATTGGAAAATGGAGGCTCTGGCCTCCTGTAACATAATGTGAAAGTTGGGAAAAAAGGGTGTATATATGGATGGTGGGCCCACAATGCCACCTTATTTGTACCCTACACTATTGTTTATATAGCGAGAGAGTTTTGAGGTGATTTTGAGATTATGGGAGCATGAGGCTACGGATCTGGGAGTGGCGAGATATAGGTTAGTGGCCCTATCATCCTGCATTTTTTGAAGTTAATAGATTGTAGGTAGGAGATGTATGGAGGGACGTACAGAGGTTCTTAAGGGTAGGGGCCCATAAGTGAACGGGAAAAGGGGGAATACTTGTGCATGTGTGCATGGATAGAACTCATTTTCCTGCACATTATGTGTGGATTTTTTCCTAACAACTATGCACTAAGGAGTGCACGACTGTGGTGAGGAAAATTGTGCACAATGTGCGGTTGTGCCTCATATAGTCGCGCATGTGGGTGTGTGAGTAGGATAGACAGGCATGTAGAGGGTGCACAACTATATGAGTGATAGTTTTGTACCCATGCATGGTTGTGGGTGAGAAAGTTGCGCATTAGTACGCATCTGTACAAAGAAAATTCGCACACAAGTGAGTAACTATATGGGGAAAGATTCACACTATGTGCAGGCTCAAGTGTCGGTGAATTTTTTATATTTTATGAATTTTGATGGACAATGTGGTTGATCAGGTGTTCTTTATGTAGGTGCTCAACAGAGTCTGGATCATGATGTCGATCCACTGGTGAGAGTGGGACTGGGATCATTTGAGAGAGGCTGTGAGGGAGAAGCCTAGTGTATGTAGACACTTGGAAGCCTACAAGTTGCTCAAGTTTTTTTACTGTCCCCTGATATGGTTGCAGGAGTTCCTACTCTAGTTTTTTATCAGGATGTGGAGTGTTGGCACAGGGGCAGACCCACGGTTCAACACTTCAATAGTGCACCAACAAAACCCTAACTATCAAACCTTTCATCAACACCTGTGAAGCAAATGAAGTCTCACCCGAGGTAGAGGCAGGGGTGGTTGCAAGACTCCAGTGTCTGCAACCTCAGTTTTGACACAGATCTGTGATTGTAACACCTTAACAGAGCAATTAGAACTTATAGTTCATTAGTATTTAACCTTTTTTTATAGCTCATATAAACCCTAATTACACAGGACAGGAGATCTGTGCGCACTTCGCTATATCCTCCTTCCCTGAGCTAGATTACAACACAAATCCTTTACACAGTCTCTTACATTCACTTGCACTTAGCTCTACAAGTTCTCAACATATCATGCACAAAGCATTTACAATTTGCACTCAACACTTTGGCTAGGTACCAAGCCTCCCTTTTCTTCCCCCTTCTTACATTGCCTAGACTTCTATTTATACATTACAAAAAGGGCCTAAACATGCATAAACCCATGGGACAACATTCACATACTCGTTACATAAGCCCAAAACCCAAAAATCCATAAACAAGGGGCCGAGATCCCACGATTTTCACTTTGATCTATGCTCCACCTTCAACAGCCTGTCTAAGTCCTAAAATAGGTCAAAAATGACCAAGGATCCTCAAAACTTGGTCAAGGGCCAACAGGCCCCCAACACTCACCTGTGACTTGTCCCGAGTCACTCTGGTCTGGGTAGCTCTTCTTCAAAATCCTCAAGCTTGGCTCGAGCTGCTTTGACCTGTTGTTTTTCCAAGGCCTCCTGCTCGGTGAACTCTTGGATAACTTCTTCGTTGATAGGTCCCTCTAAGAATTGTTCGACTATAGTGACTACTTGTTCTATCTCTTCTCCTTGGCCTTCAATATTCTCAAACAGTTGGGATGCTTCATCCTGGACTAGTTGGAGCCTCTGAGTCACTTTCATGACTTTTCTCTATATGGTGTGGACCTACTGTTGAGAAGTGCATTGTTCCTGGGATCGCTTCATCCTTTCAACTATTGTCAGGAGATTCAACTATGCCTATATAGTTTCTTCTTGTTTATTTGCCTCCTGGAGTTGTGACTCCAGTGCCTTTAATTCAGGGTCTTTAGTAAGTCGATCATAGATTTGTGCACTTCTACTGCTAATTTGTTTACATTCCATAGCGAATGCTCTGATCCTCTCAACTGCGCTCCAGCCAGTGGCTTCCTTTTGGTATCGCACGTCGTGTGGGGTACTTGGCACTATTTGTAGCTTTAGGTCTGCGATTCTTTGTTGAAGTTGTTGGATAGCTTCCGCAAGCTATGCTATTTGATGCTCCAATGGTTCTTCCACCTTTTTCTCTAAGATTATCATAGAGAGAAGTGCTCTGCTGACTGCTTCTTTGACTCAGAGATGCTCTGCAAGAAAATGCTCTTTCTCTTGCTTGGCCTGTGCTCTCTCCTCTTCGAACTTGGTGTGGAGGTCATTCTTCTTCTGTTGCGCAACTCAGTATTTCTCTACCACTTTTTGTTGTGCTTGCTTCAGGGTCACCATGGCCTGTTCTTTCTCTTCTTTTGCTTGACAAAGGTGAGCTTCGGTCACATCAACTATTCTGTGGAGTTGGTTAGGCTCATCTCCCAACTATAGTTCTTCTAATGGCGGGGGCGCAGAGGATATTGCATAGCTGGATTGAAGGGCCTGTTGTGCCTATCCTAGTTCTGTCTCAATTTTTTCATACATAGTTGCCTTCTTGGCTTCATTGTTCTGCATAATATCTTGTGAAGCGTCTGATGTGGATTGATGATGAAGTCGAAGTCATCGAGCGTGAGCACACTCTACATCTTAGTGTTAGTGGATTTGGATTTCTTCCGCGAGGTAGGTTTTGAGGGGGGAACCTTTCTTTTCTTATAGGGATCAGCCTCATCAATAGGATCCCTAGGCAGTGTTACTTCACCTTGCTTATATTGATCTTCTTTTCCATTGGTCTCTTATTTATCTACTTCATCATTATCTCCTCGTCCAGGTGATTTTGAAGCAGTTTTGTCTAATGCACTGCTCAGGTTTTGTACCTCTTCAGCCTTCTTCCTTCTACTAGGTCCATGTGTATCATGCTCTTCATGAGTGGCCTCCAAGATGCCAATTACTTCAGGATCAGACATTTCTGTGGGGTCAGTAGGGATAAGGAGCTCTACAGACCAGCCCTTAGTTATCTCTTCAAGGTCCTCCTCTGTGAGCTTATAGTATGACTGAAGCTCTTATTTATTCTCGTCTACACATGCAGTGATATAAATAAAGTGTCGATATGTGTGGAACTTCATGAGGGGTCTTAACCGGTGCAAGGTGTTCAATGTCATATGAGGGACAGCCCCAATAGCCCTCTTTCACTGGAGATAGTATGTGTGGAATACCACATTCAACTGCCATTGTTTTCCCATATCACTCAAGTACCAGAGCATGGTGAAATTTACAGCGAGTGGCTCGAATGGCTCAATGTCAGGGAAGGTCACACCTTCCGGCATCTCCCAAATAGGAAATGCTATAAGGATCAGTAGCCAGCTGAAATGAAACTCATAGCCCTGATCCTAAGCTTCGGGGAAATCCAATTCTAGCTGGTTGACTAGGTACTTCACCCAGTTCATTTGGAGTCCTTCTACACATTTCCCAGCGAGGTCAATAATGAACCCTGTGACTTGTGTAGGTTTGTTCTTTCTCACTATCTTCTCTATGATCAGCTGGTAGGCTAGGCACACTGCACCATTCTAGATGGAAGCTACCTTGTAGCCTCGCGTCCCATTTTCTACATCGCCATAGGTATCCTTAATTCTCTGTGTCAGGGCACGATCTGCAACCTTGCTTGGGTAGAAGTCTTAAGGTTCTGGTCCCTGCATGCTCAATCTGGTGATCCTATGGATCAGCGTTGAATCGACCATGATGCATTTGTCTAGCCATACATATCCTCCATGGTAGAATGATAGTAGGAGCTTAACACACACGTTAACCTCCTGGTGCCTTCCAAAATGTGGAATCTTCATCACATTCAAGATGGTGGACTACGCAAGGTTCATAGTCGATGGTTGGGGGATTATTTTCGAGTTCTTCCCCTTCATCCTAGTCAAGTATCTTTGAGGGGAGAGAATATTGTGGTTCTTGTGGTCCCCTAGGTTGAAGTCATTGAATTTTAATGTCATGATATTATCCTGATGTGTTCTAACTACATGTATCCCCTTCAGGAGGTACGCAGTAACTAGGGTGTAATTGAAGTCTCTGGAGACACTGTCATGACTCACCGCAATAGCCAAAGGTAGGATGTAGTTCGACAGGATAGTCAATATTAACTTCACATTCTTCAAGTCATATCAATGCTTGGTTGTTTTCTCAGTTGTACCTCGGGATGGTCCAGATCCACAAGCAGTCGACAGAGAGGCTTGCAGTCCTCTCGTCGATGAAGCTTGAATCCCTGCAGGCATTACTTTTTTGGGCATTAGATCGATGAGAAATTATTCAATCGACTTCTCTATGGAACTGAGTTCGTCCGACATGAATTCTCTTGATAGGATAACTCAAGTGGATGAATAAATTCTCAATGCAATAGGACAAGTCTCGATATTAGTAAACACATCGTGGTAGTAGTGAGTTCTTTTGTTGGATTGGATATAATTCACGAAACTGTTCTTGGTGCAAAAGTCAACGAACTAAGTAGACAACGAGGTAATGGATCTCTCCAACAGGCTAGAAGATTTCATCAATGTGTTTCTGTCTGTTGCGGCGTGGTCCCAATGGTCTGATGACGATCTTTCTGGTCATAAATATTGTTCTAACCGTTCGGGGCATCGGTCTAACAGTCATAATGCTTCCAACGATTATATTGCTTAACGATGGAAAAGTTCCATGTTACATTGTTATGATATCCCAATGAATTTCCAGTTTTGCAAACCTTCCTTCTACGAAGTCCCCTCTGGAACCTTCTACAACTTTTCTATCTTTTCTCTCTTCTTACTGAGCTTTCTAGCCTTCTTCCCTGTGATATTTGTCTCGGTATTCCTCTTTCCATTCTGATTCTTATCTTCTTTTGGCATTGTAACTTCGTGCTATTGATATTATTTCATAGGGTTCAAGGGAAATACTTCTTCTCTATCTGGGGTAGGTTCTCCACTCTTCTATGAGTCTTCTTGTGTTCTTTCAACTTCGACATCCAAGTTTTTGTTTCTAAATAGCTTCGATCTGTTCTCATGTTCTTTAATCAAGTGAATTATCCTCCTAGTCATGAAATATTTTAATTCTTTCTTCTTTTGTTCTAAGACTTCCTCTTGTTTTCTTCTGGCTTGATCCTTCTCAATCCAGGTTTTTCCTAGTAACATAGAAAATGGGGTGTTTTTCTCAATAAATTTAACAACCTCAAAATATTCCTCTGTCAAAGTTCCATGAGCACTCATAGATATATGGGTGACTCTTCCACATAGGGTTATCATATTTCCTCTAAATAATCATATTCCTCCCAATTAAGGAATCATAGCAGGCTTTCCTAAAATTTCCTAGGTTCTTTCTGTTATGATATTCACCTGTGTTTCCTCATGCAGAACATAGTCAATGTCGAAGTCTCCTATTCTTGTTTCTATGCACTCTTTTTCTTTGAAGATATCTGATAAGTTGATATTTCTGTGATCATTCAGGCTTTCTTTCATTTGTAGCAATACATGTTTTGATTCTTTCTAGGGTTCTGTCATGGTCGCAATTTCTTAACCTTCGTCAGGGTTTTCTTGTCTCATATTCATTCTTTCGAGCTTAGCAATCATTCTAGGGCAATCCAAAACTTCATGGTCCATAGATTTACAACAAAATAAAGTAGGACCTCTACTAGGGCAGTCCTTTGCAAGATGTCTTGGCCTTCTGCAACTATAGCAAAGGATTAATTCTCTCTTTCTCTTGATCCCCAACCTTTCTTGTATTACGCACTAGGATCATAGTAACTAACCTAAAAAAAATATTTCTAGGCTCCTACATCCATTTGTTAGTCCAAACATTCTTTCTATGCATAAGAATAACATATCTTTCATCATTTCTATCAGATCTACTCATATCAAATCTTCTTTGTTCTAGTTGTGCCCTAGTTTTCAGGCTAGGACAAAATTTATCAAACATACCTAGATTCATACTTCCGAAACAAAAATTTCCACTTATCTTACCTTTTCAATCAAAACTTTTCACTGTTCTGACATTTATCAAAGAACAAACTTTCAATATCTTACCTCTTTTCTTCAGATCTGACTTCTCTTCTTAGCACATATCTTCACAAGTCAAGTAGAATACTGCACACTAGGGAAACAGATCTACATACAAAGCATTCTCTTTTCTTCAGTACCCAGCAATCACAGTTTCAGGTCCCGACAATGGAACTATTTGTTGGTACAGGGAAAGGCCTAGGGTTAAACACTTCAACAACGCACCAACAAAACCCTAACTATCGGCCCTTTCGAAAACATATGTGAACCAGATGAAGTCTCACCCGAGGTAGAGGAAGGGGTGGTTGCAGGACTCCAGTGTCTGCAACCTTAGCTGGGACACAGATCTATAATTGTAACACCTTAACATAGCACTTAGCAGTTATAGTTCATTAGTATTTAACCTTCATTTACAACACAAATAAACCCTAATTACAGAGCTGCGCAATAGTATACAAGATCTTATACGCCCAAGCACTTATCACATAAATATAGATCAGATCTAGAATTGATTCACATTATTAAGAAAAAAGCATCAACAGATCTATCTGTCATTCATCTATATCAAAGAACTAAGTAAACACATAAACACATCAATACATCGCGCAAAGCATAGCAACACAGGATATACGTGGTTCACCCCCAACCTGGGGCTACATCCACCAACTCTTCTTCTCTTTTATTGTCTTATGTCAATATTCTACATGCACAAACCCACAAGATCCTACTATGTATAGGACATGAGATCTATGCACACTTCGCTAGATCCTCCTTTCCTGAGCTAGATTACAGCAAAAATCCTTTACACAGTCACTTGCACTTAGCTCTGCAAGTTCTCAACATAGCATGCACAAAGCATTTACAATTTTCACTTAACACTTTGGCTAGGTACCAAGCCTCCCTTTTCTTCCCCCTTCTCTGTAACACCCTGTTTCCCCCAAATTTGTAATTAATCCTAATATAGGAATTACCATGCTAAAGCATGATGAAAATGTGAATGTATGATGTGAATGGACCTTATGAAGAAGGTCGATGAATGTAATAACATTATGAATTTATATTGCAGGACTACTGAGAGGGGATGTGCAGAAAAAGAGACCATGATGGTGGTGGAAGGCACCTGGAAAGGTGGCGTTAACTTCCATCGAGAATTAATACCGTATTTGGACTCCACTGGCCTAGAGAACCAAAAGCGGCTCGCTGGCCCCGAATTAAATGGCTCGCAGGTTGGTAGGTAGATGGCTTAATGAGGAATGGGGAGGTGAATTTCCTATTCATAGAGCCATCATGACTGACCAGCGTGAGGAAAATCATGCCACACGCAACCTCGCAAGAGGATAAGGCCCAGGGTAGAAGCGATTGGGGGGCAGACGCGAGGGGAGAACTCTGGCAACATGCAGAGTGAGTGATAGAAGAGAGGAAGGATTGCAACATTCACTCCTGGTCACTGGAAAACAGAGATGCAGTCTCACAGCATCATGGTCTCAGCTCAGGGGTGGCTAGTGGTAAATCCGATGGGAGTCGCTAAGCCTACGGTTGGGTGGAAATGGGCACCCCTCTCAGTAGTTGCATAACCCCTGGTGTTATTTCTGATAAGTGTTTTTCCTCTGGCATCTTGAAATATATATATATATGTTTATTCTTATGATTATGCCCATAAGCTGTGAAACTGTGAATGATTTCATTGTAAGAATCTTTGTAGGATGTTTTGATCAATACTAGTAGATGCATGTTTATAATGGAAAGACTACATCTAGCTTCTGTTTTCATAAATCACTATTTATATTCTTACCAACCTAACTCAGACCACGTGTCTGATTTGTGGGAGAAAGGTACCCTTATATACCTCAGGTAGTACCCTGAGTGAATCTCCCCATAGAGATACCTTCCTTGAAAATCCCATCAAGAACTCGGAAAGTAAATGTGAAGGCGTAAAGCCTTAGTAACCCTGCATGAGGAGAAACGATCCTCTTGAAAACCCGAGATGGCAACATAAGGATGGAATATCGAATTGATGGATGAGATTCCATCGAAATATCGATGGTCACTCACGACCGTCAGATTGGAAGGAGAAGATGGAGTTTTAAGTGCCTTAACCTTGATAGGTGGTGATCGACGGACGATATTTCGTCGGGGAATTTGCGGTCACCCACGATCATTAGGTTAGTAGGAGAAAGTAGGGCGTTAAATGCCTTACCACTTTGTTTTCCTGTGTATTCATGGGTAGCGAAGAGTTTAGGACCATAGATCCCCAAGGTCCATGAGAGTATCCAGACCATGGATCTTTCCACATTCAGGAAGTCGTGGGAGAGCCCACAAGTTAGGAATTTGTCTGAGCCATCGGATCTCGGCTGAAAAGCCCGACAGTCGTTGGATCTGTCAGGAGTTACCCGAGGGTTAAGACCCTAGTGTATAGGGGTGTAAAACCCTGGTATAGGTCTGAGACGTCTGATTAACGGAGGCCACGTGTCGTAAGATCTCACATTTCGGGAAATCAGGAATCACGGAATCAGGATTCTTGTTGACAAGAGATCGGGACTTTCCATTGTGGAAACCTCCAGATAGATCTGAGCCATCCGATTGACGGATGCCATGTGTCATGAGATCTCCCATTTCAGGAAATC
Source organism: Picea engelmannii (assembly GCA_009831015.1). NCBI lineage: Eukaryota > Viridiplantae > Streptophyta > Pinopsida > Pinales > Pinaceae > Picea > Picea engelmannii. Next base: position 173,483 of record ML801071.1, read on the forward strand.
AGGAATCACGAGATCGGGATTCCTGGTGACAAGGGATCGGGACTTTCCATGGTGGAAACCCCAGAGCAGTTGTAGACCGTCCGATTTAAGGAGGTGACGTGTTGAGAGATTACCCGTTTTGGGAAATCGGGGACTGGGGATTCGGGAGTTCTGTTGAAAAAAAATTAGGCTCTTTCCTTGACAAATCCTGACCCATAATGATGAGACGATAGCATGTGGCTAAGTCCCGATGAATGGATGAGATTCCTTCAGGGAATTCAGGGTTTGTAACGACCGTTCGATGTGAGGAAGAGATGTTGGCTTTAAGCTGGGGTGTGAATGTGAAATTATATAAGTGACGAGCATATCTGGATGGCTAGAGTATACCTTCCCAGATCTACGGTTGAGGATGCATTCCGGATCCCCCTTGCCATTCTGCCTTTAATGGGGGGGTGGGTTCCGGAATTGGACGCACAACTCTCGAACGATCGAGATTAATTCATCATGATCAACGGCGCTCATGTGGATTCCGGACCCCCCTTGCCATTCTACCTTTAATGGGGGGGGGTCTGGAATAGTGTGGCGTGTGAAATGGGGCCCCCTCCTGTCATGTCGACTATCGTGTCGCGTTTCCCTCTCTGCCACCTGTATTCCACTCAACTGCGCAACAGGGCCATTTCTCATTGGTTGTTCTCTAGCCCTGTTGAGATTTGTTCCTATTGCCCATTTGCTAACCCTGTAAGGATTCATCCCCATTGGCCGATAACTAGCCCTGTCGGGGTTCGGCGGTTGCCAAGTCAAAAGAATTGACATCACTATAGCACCGAGGCATGAAGTATGAAAGAGGTACTGCGTTTATTTGAACTGTGATCGTGACCCGCGATCACATGGGAATGGAGAGAGACAGAAAGAGCCAGCTTACGCTGGGCCTCCATGGATATTTAGGGGTTCTGATTCGGCAGAAGACCAGAAAAATCCGATTTAGGTAGTGGTTATGTGACAAAGTGGTATCAGAGCATGGTTACAACACTTGGCCTGCTTGGGCTCAGGTACAAGCCGCGTTAGAAGATATTGTTATCTACGTTTTCTCTTTAAGGAGAAGGATTGCAGAATTAGACTGTAATCTGGAAATTTCTATAACCCTCTGTTAAGAAGGTAACTACTCTCATAGGAGTAGGGATGCACTGATCATTATTACTGATAAGATATTAGGGCCAATAACAGAGGTGGAATAAATTGTGCTATGAAGTTGCATGAGCCAGACAAGGGACATGAACTGAGTTGTTCTACTTTAATGTAACGATGGCTACCTACTAAAGCAGGCAGAGTCTCTTGTGATTAAGATGGTTGGTTAGGTAAGGATTAATACCCAAAGGAAGAACCCCTTCATGATTTGGGAAATTTGGTAAGGATTGGTAGGATCCTTAGAAAGTTATGACCACTGTATTATTAAGAGACTAAACCCTCAGCATATAATTCCCCATGATTGAGAGGGCTAGTGAAAATATGTAGGGTCAGTTTTACCTAACCTATAATTGTTAGAATCGACAGTGAGGATACCCTGTTTGAGGATTCCTTTGAGACTGTTGCTAATTCCCAAGAGTGACCCTTGTTGGTCGTTTCCATAAAGAGAGGGTAACACCCATATGAGTTGGGACTATGAGATTAGTCCTGTAAGTAACTTAAAAATATCAGAAGATGTAGCAGGAGATATCCTCCAGGAAAGAATTTTGAAGATTGGATGGGATCTAGAGTCAAGATCCATTCAGAAAGAACCGAAACGTTTCAGGTTGTTCGATCTCAGGAAATAGCACACTGGTTAGTTGCGAGGAGATACCAAAATTTCGCAAGACCAAAAGGCTTGGGAGAAGCAAGGAGAAATTCGCGAAAAGATCATAGTCGTTGATCAAGGAGCGAATTAGACCATTGATCGTCCAAAGAAAATTTCACAATTCTAGAGATTGAAGGATTCAAGGTTCTCCATAATAGAATTCCCGAAGTCGTGAAATGCGAAATCGTGACATAATCACAATCGTCGGTTGGAGAGCCATTGGTGACCGTTATACCTAATTAATCAGCGAGGAAGAAAAGGCTGATAACCTCTCATCACTCATAAGCTCAGGAGGAATAATATCCGTTAGATTGGAATCAACGAGATCCATTGATCTAGAGCTTAGAGGTTTCGTCTATGGGGAAAATGGAAGCATAGACTTCCCAAAGTTGTGCCAGGTAAATCACCGAGTTAATCAGGACCGATGAGTGCCAGAGAGATCTGGACCGTGGGATCCAGACTTGTCGTCCTGTATAGAATAGAAGTTTGGGAAACGGTGGAGCGTTGTCCACGGATTCGTCGAAATACGGGATCCTAACGCGTGTCTGAGAATTGACCTCAGATTCCGAGCGAAGGGTGATGTAGATGAAAGAGCCAAGAAAACCTTAGCCTTGGTCTTTCGGGTTTTCGGATTTCGGGAGTCAGGGAAAACAAAATTCCTCGCAACGGGAATTCCGAAATCACAAAACGTGAAGCACCCTTTAAATTTGGATCGTGGTCACCGCCGGTGGTTGCATGAGGAGAGGGTGTAAGCCAGTATGATGAATAGTGCATGATTTTAATGCACCAAGGAGCTTCCTATTAAGAAGCCTGATACTCATACCAGTGAGGTACGAATGATATATAGAGCGTGCAAGTAATGTACATGTATGATGTAAGAGTATAAATATACTAAAGGCCCAACATTATGGCCCTGATGAGTGAAACATGAGGCAAGACTTACACTTGCCAAAATTAAATGAATACCATGGATGCATGGTTGACTCCGTTCTAAAGAGTTGTGAAGGATCTGTCTTGAAGGATATCTTAAAGTGAATGTACTCCATACCCTTAGGAAAATCCAGTACAATTAAAGGAAAGAGTAAACGAGCAAGGATGCCCTGTTGTCATGATAAGAGGCAAATGTTTATGCCTTTGCAGATCACATGAGAAGGATGGTGACCAATCCTGAGATGACTGATTTTAAAAATAGAAATGTATGTAGGCTATGAAGTATACCTACGATAGCTACATGCAGGCTTAGGATTGTGGAAGTGGTTAAGAACATCATACATGTAAATTAACAAAGATGCATGTTTATATTCCTTAAGGGGAATATTTGGTAGACCACAAAAAGGAAAACTCAAGGTTGAGGCCATCACAGTGGTGATGGATCTGCAACGAGGAAGTTGCATGCTAAAGGAGTTCTCGGTGGAGGAACTGTATAAGGTCTCTGTCAGAGGAACAGAGTCACAACCCTGATAATTGTTGAAGGGTTGGACAATGGGTTGCAAGGCCTACCCATATATAAGAATCCTGGATTACATTTTTGGAAGAATCATGTAAGTAGTAGAAGACTAATAACTGAATATTGACCATTCTGATAACCTAATGGAAGTGTGTAGGATGCACACGTTCCTAATTCATTGTGAGAAGATAGATGTTATTAAAGCATGTTGAATTATCCTAAGAGTTAGGATGGGCCTAAACCAGGGCTGCTCAGAAAAAGAGCAGTTGTGGAAACCAGTTTGGCTGATAAGAGGCCAGTAAACCCCTGAGTATGATTAACTGAATAATTGGGTACATTTAATTGATACAGCTTGGTTGAAGCTGTGATTAAGGAAAGGAAGCAAGACCTTAGAGGTAGCTTGACTTGACTGAAAATCCCCAGGTGATGTAGAAAGAATTGGAAGAAGGGGAGAGCCCTCAATTCCTTCCTTGACTGTGCATCACGCTTCTATGGGATGAAGAAGCCAGTACATTGATGAACGAAAATGATTTGACACCATAGTAATGATGGTTGTAATGTTTTGAAAACAATTCAGAACCCTTATGTTACACTCATGAAAAAAATTAAAGATAATGTGATGAAGTGCATACAAATATGCTAGACATGCCTGAAAATGTTTTTTTTATTAATTAAACGCTATGATATTTGCATTTCAATTTCATGACAATTAATATGCCTATGGTGTATGTCATGTGTAGAAAGGAATAATACTGGAACTATTGAGGAAGACATTTGCCAATAATGAACGACCTCAATCAGATGGTGACCATGGAAAGGCTGCTGTCGAAAGGTTGTTGACGGGACTGTGGAAATCCCGCTAAAGTACTACTGATAAGTTAGAGGAAAAAGAAAGGGTGCAAGCAGCCAAGAGCAGGTATAAAGGTATTCGTGCTTGTGTGGCACAGGGTATGAAGGGATTTGGTAAGAACCCCTTCTGAAATATTTATTATTGCATGTTATACATGAAACAAATTGAAAGGGCAGTTGTATGCCTTGGATACCCGAGTAGGGTATAATTCGGGGAGGATGACCTGAATAATGGAGGCACGAACCTCTGGTACTAAAAGACCGATTGTAACCTTCGAAATAATTCATGAACTGATATGTCATGAACACATGGACCAGTCAAGGAACGATTTGAAACAAAAGTGCTCATAGATAGCACGTTGCTTGGAATTACTTCCAGGAAATGCATATTTGCATAAAAGACAAACAATGGATTCCTCATTGAGGAAGGAGGACCTTCCAACATTTTTACTCACAAGGTATAGGTGTTAGAGAA
>ML801071.1:178957-202968 GCA_009831015.1 Picea engelmannii
CAGGAAGCAAAAGGGGTCTTGGATATGGCAGCATTGTAAGCCCATAATGAAGTCCAATTGCCTGCTGAGCCAAACCATTATGGGAAGGAAAGTCCCATAATTATGAATTTGGTTCCTGTGTGGAACAAATATGAAAACAAATCATGAGAATGGACAAATCTATGGGTGAGAGGTTTGCAAATAAAATTTTGAAAGTTAGAATTGATAATGATGTCTCATGAATTTTGTATACTTGTGATACAGGTGAGAAGAAAAGACATGTTCAGAAAGGAACAATTGAAGGCTGTCAAAACTGAAGGTGATGAACATGACTACTATTGAGCCATGAAAACCCTATGATGAGTCATGATCGCCTGAAATAAATTTGTGTTGAGGTAACACCAGCTGGAGGGACACCTCGGTAGAGCAAGTACGAGGGACGCCTCGACTGTAAGACTCGATAGAGTCTCTAAAATTCTTCATGTGCGAGAAAACCTTGGCAGGGCAAGATGGATCACCCGAGGGACTGTATAACAGTGAAGGGGATGCCTGAACCTGGGCCTGGAGGGTGAGTAACCGCAAGGAAGAGGAGACCTTAATAATTTTTGAAAACTATTGGGATAATGCACACAGTGGGTAGTTTCTCGTGCGGGGAGAAAACCTTGGAAAGAAAGATGAAATTATGATGGCTTTTGTGAGATATTGAATTGGAATTATGCATCCAATGGGTACGTCAAGGAGGACGATGAGCATGGATAAAAAAATTACCATGTGGATACAGATCTACGAACTGCATAGATAATTATTGTGCTAAGAATATGAAATTTTCTTTTCATTTGAAATTTGAACATCATTAAGATGTTTTTGCACAAAATTGTGAATTAATGTGCTTGTTGTCCAGGAATTATTGAAGGAAGATGACGAAGATCAATACTTTTGAAGTGGTCGAATAAGAAAGGCATGACATGTGTTTTGAGAAAGAACACCGAGGACGGTGTTCCTTTAAGGGGGAGGGAATTGTAACACCCTGTTTCCCCCAAATTTGTAATTAATCCTAATATAGGAATTACCATGCTAAAGCATGATGAAAATGTGAATGTATGATGTGAATGGACCTTATGAAGAAGGTCGATGAATGTAATAACATTATGAATTTATATTGCAGGACTGCTGAGAGGGGATGTGCAGAAAAAGAGACCACGATGGCGGTGGAAGGCACTTGGAAAGGTGGTGTTAACTTCCACTGAGAATTAATATCGTATTTGGACTCCACTGGCCTGGAGAACCAAAAGTGGCTCGTTGGCCCTGAATTAAATGTCTCGCAAGCTGGTAGGTAGATGGCTTAATGAGGGATGGGGAGGTGAACTGCCTATCTGTAGAGCCATCATGACTAACCAGCGCGAGGAAATCACACCACACGCAACCTCGGAATAGGATAAGGCATGGGGTACAAGCGATTGGGGGGGCAGACTCGAGGGGAGAACTCTGGAAATACGTAGAGTGAGTGATAGCAGAGAGGAAGGATTGTAACCTTCGCTCCTGGTCACTGGAAAACAGAGACGCAGTCTCACAACATCGTGGTCTCATCTTGGGGGTGGCTAGTGGTAAATCAGCTGGGAGTCACTAAGCCTATGGTTGGGTGGAAACGGGCACCCCTCTCAGTAGTTTCATAACCCCTGGTGTTATTTCTGATAAGTGTTTTGCCTCTGGAATCTTGAAATATATATATATGTTTATTCTGATGATTATTCCCATAAGCTGTGAAACTGTGAATGATTTCATTGTAAGAATGTATGTAGGATGTTTTGATCAATACTAGTAGATGCATGTTTATAATGGAAAGACTACGTCTGGATTATGTTTTCATAAATCACTATTTATATGCTTACCAACCTAACTCAGACCACGTGTCTAATTTGTGGGACAAAGGTACCCTTATATACCTCAGGTAGTACCCTGAGTGAATCTCCCCATAGAGATACCTTCCTTGAAAATCCCATCAAGAACTCGGAAAGTAAATGTGAAGGCGTAAAGCCTTAGTAACCTTGCATGAGGAGAAACGATCCTCTTGAAAACCCGATATGGCAACATAAGGATGGAATATCCAATCGACGGATGAGATTCCGTCAGAAGATCGGTGGTCACTCACGACCGTCAGATTGGAAGGAGAAGATGGAGTGTTAAGTGCCTTAACCTTGATAGGTGGTGATCGACGAATGAGATTTCGTCGGGGAATCTGCGGTCACCCACGAACGTTAGGTTAGTAGGAGAAAGTAGGGAATTAAATGCCTTACCATTTTGTTTTCCTGTGTCTTCATGGGTAGCGAAGAGTTTAGGACCGTAGATCCCCAAGGTCCATGAGAGTATCCAGACCGTGGATCTTTCCATGTTCAGGAAGTCGTGGGAGAGCCCACAAGTTAGGAATCTGTCTGAGTTGTCGGATCTCGGTTGAAAAACCTGGCAGTCATTGGATATTTCAGGAGTTACCCAAGGGTTAAGACCTCAGTGTATAGGGGAAGAAAACCCTAGGATAGGTCTGAGCCATCAGATTAACGGAGGCCACATGTCGTAAGATATCCCATTTCGGGAAATCGGGAATCCCGGAATAAGGATTCCTATTGACAAGAGATCGGGACTTTCCATTGTGGAAACCTCCGGATAGATCTGAGCCATCTGATTGATGGAGGCCACACGTCGTGAGATCTCCCATTTTGGGAAATCAAAAATCGCGAGATCGAGATTCCTAGTGACAAGGGATCAGGACTTTCCATGGTGGAAACCCCAGAGCAGTTGTAGACCGTCTGATTTAAGGAGGTGATGTGTTGAGAGATTACCCGTTTCGGGAAATCGAGGACCGAGGATTCAGGAGTTCAATTGACAAAAACTCAAGCTCTTGCCTTGACAAATCCCGACCCATAATGACAAGACGATAGCATGTGGCTAAGTCCCGATGAATGGATGAGATTCCTTCGGGGAATTCAGGGTCTATAATGACCGTCCGATGTGAGGAAGAGATGTCATATTTAAGCTGGGACGTGAATGCACAATTAGATAAGTGACGAGCAGATCTGGATGGCCAGAGTCCACCCACCCAGATCTACGGCTGAGGATGCATTCCGGAGCCCCCTTTCGATTATGCCTTTAATGGGGGGGGTCCATAATTGGACGTGCAACTCTCGAATGGTTGAGATTAATTCATCATGATCAATGGTGCTCAAGTGGATTCCAGACCCCCCTTGCGATTCTTCCTTTAATGGGGGGGGGGGGGNCTGGAATAGTGTGGCGTGTAAAATGGGGCCCCCTCCTGTCATGTCGACTACTGTGTCGTGTTTCCCTCTCTGCCACCTGTATTCCACTCAACCGTGCAATGGGGCCGTTTCTCATTGGCTGTTCTCTAGCCCTGTTGAGATTTGTTCCTATTGTCCATTTGCTAACCCTATAGGGATTCGTCTCCATTGGCCAATCACTAGCCCTATCAGGGTTTGGCGGTTGCCAAGTCAAAAGACTCGACATCACTATAGTGCCAAGGTGCGAAGTATGAAAGAGGTACTGCATTTATTTGAACTGTGATCATGACCCGCGATCACATGGGAACGGAGAGAGACAGAAAGAGCCATCTTACGCTGGGCCTCCATGGATATTTAGGGGTTCTGATTCGGCAGAAGACCAGAAAAATCCGATTTAGGTAGTGGTTATGTGACATTCTTACATCGCCTAAAATTCTATTTATACGTTACAAAAAGGGCCTAAACATGGGTAAACCGATGGGCCAACATCCCCGTACCCATCACATAAAATCAAAACAAAAAAATCCCTAAACAAGGGGTCGAGATCCCACGATCTCCGCTTTGATCTACGCTCTGCCTTCGACATCCTGTCAAAGTCCCAAAATAGGTCAAACATGACCAAGGATCCTGAAGACTTGGTACCATTTGTTGGCACAAGGGTAGACCCAAGGTTCAATGCTTCAACAATTCACTAGGAAAACCCTAACTACCGGCACTTTCGGAAACACCTGCGAAGCAGATGAAGTCTCACCCGAGGTAGAGGCATGGGTGGTTGCAGAACTCCAATGTATGAAACCTTAGCTTGGACATAGATCTGTGATTGTAACACCTTAACAGAGCACTTATTAGTTATATTTCATAAGTATTTAACCTTTGTTTACAGCGCATATAAACCCTAGTTACAGAGCAGCGCAGTAGTCTACAATATCTAATACGCCCAAGCGCTTAGCACATAAAGATAGATCAGATCTAGAATTCATTCACATTATTAAGAACAAAGCATCAACAGATCTATCTATCATTCATCTATATCAAATCACTAAGCAAGTAAACACATAAACACATCAATACATCGCACAAAGCATAGAAACACAGGATATACGTGGTTCATCGCCAACCTGGGGCTACGTCCACCAACTCTTCTTCTCTTTTATTGTCTTCTGTCAATCTTCTACATACACAGAGCCAAAAGATCCTACTCTGCATAGTACAAGATATTTGTGTGCACTTCTCTAGATCCTCCTTCCCCGAGCTAGATTACAGCACAAAGCCTTTACACAGTCACTTTCACTTAGATTTACAAGTTCTCAACATAGCATGCACAAAGCATTTACAACTTTCACTCGACACTTTTGCTAGGTACCACGCCTACCTTTTCTTCCCCCTTTTTATATCGCCTAGAATTATATTTATACATTACAAAAAGGGCCTAAACATGGGTAAACCCATGGGCTGACATTCCCATACCCATTACATAATCCCAAAACCCAAAAATCCCTAAACAAGGGGTTGAGATCCCACGATCTCCACCTCGATCTGTGCTCTGCCTTCAACAGCCTGTTGAAGTCCCAAAATAGGTCAAACATGACCAAGGATCCTCAAAACTTGGTCAAGGGCCAACATGGAGCATTGATCTGGAGTACTTCATGGTGAGGGGGGAGCAAATGATGTTCTCTGCAATAGAGGACATGTACTTTTTGACAGGACTCCCATTACATGGGAGGGAATTGGACATGGATCCCCATCTTCCAAGGGAGGATACAGTGGAGACCATTGTGGCACGTTATTGTTATGGGCTGAACCCTATGTCAGGTTTTTTCATGTGGATTGAGGCCATCAATGACTTGTTGAATGAGTGCATCATGGCCATGGTAGTGAGGATATATAGATCCTTGCCACTTAGTGGATCACTGGTGGTCAAATGAGGGTGGTGGAGGAGGTCTTGGATGAAGACCTATTTGCATGGGGTGTGTTGATGCATACCAAGATGATGTCCCAGCTAAACCGATGTCAGTGTGCCAACTACAGTGATTTTTCATTCATGTCAATTTTGGTGGCCTGGTTTTTGGAGAGGGTGCCTCTATTGCACCCACAAATACTTTTAGAGCCAGTGTCACGGCGAGATCCACGATTGATGCAATGGTAACATGTGTTGACGCAACATGGAGGAAGGGAGGGTGGCCACTAATTCACGATGACAGTTTCTTGAGTGTGGCGATAGATGAAACATGTGATTCTATGGTATCCATACATGGGTATGGACTACAGGTAGGATTTGGACATGGTGCTACCTCCTCGGGAGGACTGGGACTAGAGAGGTACATATTGTATCTGTTTGTTTTGATTTTGGTAGATAGCATTTACCATACATGTATATGGATGCTGACACTATATCTATGTTGTTTTGTAGATGTTGGACCCTGGGGATGAGAGGAAGAGGTCGTCTATGACCCGGCTGAATGGGAGTTGGCTCGACAGGATCCTGCAGAGCTGAGGGCTAGGCAGAGGCATTGGCAAGATGACATCGGTGCAAGACCATCCAGAGATCCACAGGGAGATGTTGAGGCCATCCTAGAGGATCTGCATCGATGGTTCAAGTGGCTCCTTCCGAGTGTTCCTAAGGGCATATGGGCCCACATCCAAGATGAGGAGGTTCAGGACCTGTGTGTGGGGGTACCAACAGAGTGGAAAACATTGATCCATAGAGAAGCAATGGTGAGGGAAGATATGATTGGTCCACTGCCTCCTGGAGTTGGAGGCCCCCTAGCTGGTGGGGCACCCTCGGCTAACAGAGGACCTAGGGGGGGATATTTAGGGGCACATTGAGTGCCGAGTTGGGATGTACGAGTTTGGGAGCCCAATTTTGTATAGGGTATTTGATAGCTAGTTTTTGTACTCATAGGGATGAGGGGACTCATGAGCCTACGGGAAATTGTATATATATTTTTTGTAAAAAAATTTATGACCTCAATGATATATATATGATGGATACATTGATCATGTGTGTCTTTATGTTTTTTTCTTTATGATGTATGATGTCTATTGCTATGTGTTGACAAATGTATGATGTTGTGTATATGATGTTTTTAATGTGATAAATGCTAATCTAATACTAGGTTAGACATGTGATCTGCTACTTAATTGAGGTTTCTTGAACTATGTGTAAATGTGATGGAATCAAAGTTGTGAGATAGGAGTCTAACTTGTAGGTATTTGCGGAAGAGGCAAGGATCGTGAAAATGATACACGTTGTTGAGATGGAAGACAATAAGATGGGAATCTAATAGAATGCTAAGGTGACGAATGTGGCAGTGACTGGCCTCGACGAGGAGACCAATGGCAGTGTCATATTCAGCTTGGTTATTGGTGGTCGGGTCTAAGCATATTCCATTGGAATGGAGTAGTATATAGGAGGGGGTATAGAGGGCCCAAGCAACCAAAGCAAGATTCTGGTCCAGTGGCTGGCACCGTCAACATAACTGATGTGGTAGGCTAATGGATGATGCATATGTCAATAAAACAGGTGATAGATCAGACATGAGGAGTGGTGGAAATAAAGAAGTCTACTAAAAACTCTACAAATGTGTACAAAGAGAAACCTTAGATAGGGGGTCTATGCTTAGGTGTAAAATTTCTTTAAGTATAACCTGTGGACAGGTTCCTTAAGAGGGAAGCCTTCTGGGAAGGCCAATATGTAGGAACATTTAGTGAGGAAATGTTGGATGATGAAGTGGTCTTTCCATAATGAATTGAATTTCCCATGGCCGAGAGTTTCATGAGAAATATCATAGACTAACACGAGATCACCTTCGTTGAATGAGCGAAGGTTGACATGGCGGTTGAAGGTATCTTTGGAATAATTTTAAGCTGCTTCATTGTGTTGTAATGAAGATCAACGGTCTTCATCAAGTGACTCTAAGGTCAGCAGGCGCTACTCCATTGGAGCAGTGTCAGGTAAGAGCTCTATGGTAGTGCGTAATTTTGGGATTTCTCACTTGATAGGGAAGGTGGCTTCGATCCCATGGATGAGGTGGAATGATGTAAAATAGCTGGAAGTTTTGAGTGTCATGTGATAAGCACATAAAGTGGAAAACAACGTATGATGCTAGTTGGTCTTATGTTTGTTGATGGTGCATTGTAGCATGGTTTTGAGGACAGTATTGACAACCTCAACCTATTCATTGGACTGAGGGTAGTATGGGGAGGAAAACTCATGGGTGAAGCCTAATTTTGAGTAAAGTTCTACAAAGATCTCATTCTCAAAATGTTTTCCATGATTGAAAACTAAATGTTGTGGGACTCTGAACTGAGCAATGACATGGTTGAAGAAAAAATGTGTTGTTGTGTCAATAGTGTTGTTAAATGTGGGATTCGGCCCTCTTGGTAAAATAATCCACTACCACGACAATGTACTTGTGTCCATCACTAGATGGAGGATGGAAAATCATGAAATCTATGCCCCAGTTACAAAAGGGGTTGGCTATGATGACTAGGTGTAGAAGATCTGGTGGAGATCATGCTTTGTTTTCATAAAACTAGCATTTATTGCATCACTTGACAGTGTGGATGTAGTCATGAGACAAAGTGGGCCAGAAGTAGCATGCTCGAATGATTTTTTTGGCAATGGATATACCCGAGAGGTGACCACCGCAAGCGCCATTGTGGAAATCATTCAAGACTCGATTGGCATTGTCAATAGTAAGACATCACCGGAGGATGGTATTGACCCCTCGTCGGTAAAGAATGTCCCTGATGAGAAGGTATCAGGGAGCCTGATGGTGAATGCATCAGTGCTCATCTACATAGAGGTGAGACCCAAAATTTTGTGTACGAAGGTAGATGAGGAGGTCATCATACCAGGGGTCATCGAAGGGAATGAAGAAGAGGTGTTTGTCGAGGAAATCCTCGTTGATGGAGGTATATTTGGCATGTGAGGGAAAATCTGTAATGAGTTCGGCTAGGACGAAAGATTTATTTCTTTTGGGAGTAGATAAATATAGATCGTATTCTTGGAGGATAACGATCCATCGAGAAAATTTGTCATGGATCTATCATCGACTAAGAAAGTGTTGCATGGGTTTGGAATCTGCTACGACCTTGGTAGTTCGAAGAAGAATATAATGTCACAGTTTCTGGACTATGAAGACAACTGCTAACATGATTTTTTCATCATGATTTTACTTCAAGGGTGGTCCTAAAATATTTTTAATAATGTAGTAAATCACATGTTCAGGTCCGTCATCCCCTAATTGGATGAGGATTCCTGCGAATGAAACAACAGAGGTTGATAAGTAGAGGATGTAATCAGGATCATATTCATGGAGACTAATCAAAGGGGAATTGGGTAGGGAGTATTTTAAATCATTAAAATTTGTTTGAGCATGTTTGTCGCATTGAAATGGGATATCATGATGTAGTAAGAAGAGAAAACCATGTGCGTGAGTGGCTTAGTCTGGGACAAAGTGACGTAAGAAGTTGGATTTTCCTTGCAAGCTCTACAGTTGGTGTAAAGTATTAGGTGGTGGAATATCTTTGATATATTGGACCTTGAGGAGGTCCACAGTGATGTCGTTTTGGGAGACAATGAACCCAAAGAGGTTCCCGATAGTGACGCAAAAGACACACTTGAGGGGGTTCAAGTAGATATTATATTGGAGACATCATTGGAAAATGATGTGTAAGGCATCTAAATGTTGAGTTCACTTTTGGATCAAGAAGTGAGGTCATCCAAATAAGTAAGGATGATGTGAGCAATATCATGAAAAACGTAGGCCATGGCCCTTTGGAAAGTAGCACTGGAATTTTTTAGTCCAAAGGGCATGATGCGATAAGCAAAGGTACCTCAAGGTGTTGTAAATGTGGTTTTGTACTGATCTGTTGGGTGGATTTGAATTTGATTATAGATAGAGAATCCATCCATGAAGGACAGTGCCTCATGTATGGCACAATCATCGATGATTTGGTTGATGAATGAGTTTGGGAAGTTTTCTTTGGGACAAGTGTGGTTGATTTCGTGAAATTATGTCCAGACGCGAATAGTTCCTTGTTTTTTGTTAACGGAGACAGGGTTGGAGACCCAATAAGTGTATGCAATGGGGTAAATGAACCCAGTTGCACGTAAATTGTCAATTTATGCTTTGATAGCCGCAACTTTGGATGGGTGTAGGGAGCATTTCTTTTGACGAAAAAGGGAGATATTTGACCATGTGTCAATTATGTGTTCGACTATAGAAGGATCAAGGCTAGGCATATCCATGTATGACCATGCAAAAATATTCTGATATTCCTGAAAGAGAGATTTATAAGCAATGATTTATTCAAGGGAGAATGCAATGCCAATGGTGATCTCTTCTATGATGCCAGGTTTAATGAAATGTCAATTTTGACTGTGGGGGAGATGTTGGTCATGTTTCCTTCTTCAAAAGAATCAGGGGTAGGGATAGGGTTTTTGAACCAGTCTATATGCCCCGACGGAATAAAATACTTGGTTTCGATTTTGCACAAGGAGGCTTGGGTAAGACGGTGAAAGACCTTATGTGAGAGGAAAAGTTCTCGATTATGTAGCACATTCCATGGGAAATTAGGGGTAGTCAATTCCTCTAGGATATATTCTCCATAGTGGAAAATGCGAGAATACAGGGGATCATGGGAGGTGACAGGGGGAGTTGTCAATGGTAAGTGTTATTTTCCTCAAGGGGTGAGGACGTAGAGGGGATATCGTGTATAGGGTGCAATGGCTCGCTGGACATAAACGAAATGTCAATACACTGTGGAGGTTATCTTGTTTTCTCAAGGACTAATGATGAAATATAACAAATGTTCATAATGTGAGCATCAACAGGGAGTTCATGCGAGGGATGAGGATGAGATGTGTGGCATATTGCGGCTAATGTTTGGTGGAATTGAGGTAGAGTTGGGAAATGATGAGTGTAATGTCTTTATTTTGAGCATATGGAACACACAAAATTGGTTCATAACCCTTTATTTCATGTGGTGGAGGGCTCTGTAGTAGTTGTGGACTTACTTGGTGGAGTGGCAAGCAATGGGGTTGATTTTGGGAGATAGATAAGATTGTGTAACTCGGGAAGAGTGGGACATCTGTTAGTGGGGTGTCCTTCTCTTTCACATAGTGTGAAAGGAGGTTGAGCTCGGGGAGGGAGTGGAGCTATGGGATCGTTCTTCCTTCTTCTGCCCCTAGTGGTGGTGGGATTTCCTCCAGGTGTGGGTGAGGGTGGTGTGGTCAAAGCCTGTATTGGGATCTGCATTGGTTATCCCTCTATCTGATGAGGGAGATATGGTGGAGGAACCATAGCTGGTGGATGAAGGTACCATATAGGGATGGAAAGAACCATGTTGGGAAGGGTGAGAGTAGTAGCTACTTGGAATGATTGGACTCTAAGTGGGGGGTAGAAAAAGGGGATTTGGGTAATGGCTTGGGGGATTGTCTCCCAAACTGGTATTTTCCCCTGGAGGGGTAGGGAATCCAGGACAAGTGGTTTGGTGGTGTTTTCAGGGAATTCCTTAGGTAGTGATTCTTTGATTGGTGGAACTTTGATGTGGGGAGGGGACTCAATGAGAGGATTATTGCCTGTGATATCTGTTCCATTAGAGGAAACTACACACACTTGTGATGAAATAGAAGTGTTTAGGAGAGGTGGTGCTCCATGATAAGTCCCTAACAAGGATGGGTCTGTGAATATTCCAGGACCAATGTCGATGATTGAAAAAGCATCTGAGCTAGTGTAGACAAGAGGGAGGATGTTATCAATGTTGGTAGAATGATTGGGCTTGTAATGTGTAAGTTGGTCAATGGTGACGATTTTCCCATTGTGGGGGAACATCATCATACGAAACATGGAAGAGGCTACCTCCTTCATATCATACATGTATCTATGTCTGAAAAAGATATTGTAATCAAGTGGGGCATTGATAACTTCAATGTCTACGAGGATGGTTTTTCCCCCAAGTTCTAAAGGGACATTTTGGAAGATCCCTTCAAGGGATGATGGTCGATCACCATAAGCTCTTAGGGTGATGGTAGATGGTACTAGCTCAGGTGAGCCGAGTTTCTTCCATACTACTTTGGACATGATGCATATGGATGCACCTTCATCAATGATTCACTGATGAAATGTAATGTTCTAGATATTAATTGGTATCTGAAAAGATACCAGGGTGGGGAGGCGTGGTTCTTCACTATCTAGATCAAAGGTGATGAGTCGAGTATCAACTAGGTCGACTACCCCCAAGGCAGAAATCAAGGATTTGTGCTGTGATGGAAAGGTTTGGAGGAACTCCAACATAGACATGGCTACAGGAGACTATGCTAAGTCATGGACCAGACTGTAATTATGGGTGTCCCTAGCATGAGGGTTATGTACATTTCGTCATAACAAAATGTGGGGTATATGAGGGTTTCTTTCAGTGTTAGGGAGGGGAATCATCAGTGGTTTCCCGGATGTAGTGAGAGTTTCTTCTGAGGTGGTTGGGGTAGAGGTAGGAGGCAGGCCATATGGACAGTTGCACATTTGGAGAAGAATATATTCCTCAATGGTATGGAGGATATTGTGATCATTCGGATTTTTGTGTTGATTGGGACCTGGGTTTGTATATTTAACCATTTGTGGTGGGGCTGAGTTTATATCTTGTTGGTTATTCATCACACCTTGGTGTGGAATGGGGTTTTTCAAAACTGTCAAAGGTGGTGGTTGAAAATAATGTTCTGGGGCTTGTTGAGGGGCAAGAAGCACTAGAGGGTGTTGCGTGTTCATGGATTATTTCATCCATTTGTAATCGGAAATTTGGGGGAAATGGTGAGTATAATGTCCATACTCACCACATAGAGAACAAGGGAAGTTAGTTCTGAGGTTATTGTTCTTCCCTTGTCGTGGTTGATTGTTATTGTTTCCCCCTTGGAGGTTTTGATTTCCTTGATTCAAGTTGCCCCCAACGAGACAATTTTGTTGGGGGTTATTACCTCCTGGTCCTAGGTTATTATTGTTTCGATTTTTCCCTTTCTTCTTGGAATTACTCAGCTGATGGGCTAGATTTTCTGTATTCAAATTTTCAAAAGTATGAACTTGTTGAATGGGAGAGTGATGAAAAAAATTAACGTTGGCTTGTGGTTTTCCTAGTGGAGGACCAACCTGCTGGGAAGGACCGGGAAATGGGAAATATGGATTATTTTGTGGAGACGATCCATATGGTGTATAGGAAGTTGAATTAATTCCACTATTGTTGGGTTTATATATGGGGGTTGGGGGTGGACCTGTACTAGGTTGAGAGATCGGATGCATATGGGGTACCGGTGGGGGTCCCCCCAACAACTGATAGGGAACAACATCATATGAAAATTGGTGAGAGGAAGGAGGGTAATAAGACTTCCCTCAATATGGTTGAGGATACTTATTTTCACCATAATTAGGTGATGAGTGGCCATAAGGATTGAGATGTGTCATAGAACCAATCAACCCATCCACAATGTGGGACATCCCAGGTTTGTCCTGGCCAAATGGTATGGGTCTGGGTGCATCAGGAAATACTGTGTATAAGTAACCTAATTGAGCATAAATGAGGTCAAATTTTTGGGGCTTGTTGATGTATTCCTCTTCTTATTGAGGAAAATTGGATGCTACATCCTTTTCAATCACATGGATGAGCGATTTAAGAAACTAATCGAGACATTATTCTTTGGTGGTTTTTTCTTTACACAAACTAGGTCGTCAATGTCATTCATGGATTTGCTCAGCTATATGGATAACAGTGGCTTGTTTGAACTCAGAAAGAAGTTATAAACCAGTGTCATGACGAAATGGTAATTCGAAAAAGGACAAAAAGGCCTTGCCCAATGATTCAAAGGTCACATGGGACCCTAATTTTTCATCCACATACCATTTGGATGATGAACCCATGAGAGTTTTTTGAAATATCCTCAAGTGGATGGAATCATCCATGATGTTGTTTGAATAGAACCATAAGTGGAAGGTCATAAAATGGTTGGTGGGATCTTCCCCTAGTTTTCCTTCAAACTTTGGAATATCTTAAGGCAATTTGGTAGGCATATTGGGGCAAGTGGCGTCATGAAAAATGGGATCATTTGTGAGTTTGGTTAAATCAAGAATGTTGAGGGATGCCAAGTATGGCATAGGGGGATTTGTTAGAGGATTAGTTCCATCCATTATGTGTGTAGGTAATGGACCTGTCCCTTGAGAAAGATTTGGTGGGTTTGTACTTCTTCCTTGAGAAGAAGCTTGACCCCCTCCTTCTTGTGAAGGAGAACCAAGATATGGATTGACTTGGGTATTTGACCCAAGAAAAGTGGAACCAAGTAAATTTGATCCAAAAATAGTAGCACTCACTGGGGTGTGAAATGGTTGAGTCGATGAGTTCACGATATTAGGGACTCCTCCTAGAATAGGAGGGATATTCTGCAAGCATCTAGAATGATGGGGATTATGTGGTTCCCCTATGGTTCCAACTAGCAAAGTGAATGTGTGCAAATTGTGACAAGAGAGAAATAAATGAACAAGATATTTTTATATTTTTGACCTTCACAAGATAGTATAACTCACAAGTCTATGTAATCAAACGAAAATCATACATAAATCAACCGTAAAGTAAACAAGCATGTGGATAGGTGGATTTTGACTACATGGGGGAAAAACAAAAATAAATACTCGTGTCCTAAAAGACCTATCGTCCTTCCTCTCAATTTAGCACTGAGTCTTCAAATAGCAGTTGACAGTGGGGTCTGAAGCCACCGGAAGAGGAACTAGTGAAGGTTGAATTAATCAATTATAATGAGGGGTAGAGGATGCATATCCCAAAAGAGTTGGCGATATTTCCCAATAGCCACACACAATATGATCAAGGTGCAATTGCATCCCACAACTGCCACCTGGGTAGATATCCTATGTTTGGCCACTAAGTACCTCGGTCAAAGTGCAACATTTAGATTTTTGTCCTATGAAATGGGTCATGAGATGGATTCCCTCACAAGAGTTGGGTGAGTCAAGGAGGGATGCGAAGAACAATCGGACCTCGGCCTTTGACCCTTCACGGGTATCTGCCTGCCTTATGGTATAGGAACACTTCACTTGGAGGTTTTGAAAGATCCCTATTCTCAACTTCTTTTGTTTCAAAATTTGAGAACCTGATAATGGGGGTTATTTGGATGCCTACCCCCAAGATCCTACCTAGACTAAAATATTTCTTTTGGCACCTCCTGTGGAGGAAAATTTAGTGTGTTCTTAGAAAAATTTTAGATGGAGTGGGCTGAGAGATTGGGGTCATGGATCAACTTCGTTTGAATTAAATTGGTGTGGATAATTTCCAAAGAAGAATTCGGATCTTTCAAAATTCCTTTGAAGTACTTTTTGGGTACTTAAAAAGAAATCTTACTTCGACCTTCACTATTCTAATAGAAATTATGTGTGTGATGAGTGGATTTATGTGCAAGGAATTGCAAAATGTGCAAAATATTTTTAATAAGTTAAGTGTAATATTGCAGCATGTGGACTTCATGTGGTCCTTACAAATATTCTTACCTACTTTACTACGTTTCTTTGGTACAACCTTGTGGAATATTTAAATCCCTAAATAACTAGCAATGTGGACATATGGGTCCTTACATGATCCTTTAAACTCCCTGGAATGTTGTCTAAACTACAAAAGCTTTTAGAAAATATCCTAGAATTGTAGACATGTGGGCATGTATGGGCCCTTACAAAGCTTTAAGATGATTTCCAAAACTAAGAGGTACCCTAGGGGGGATTTGTCCTCTCCTAATGATTTTTTAAGGGAGATGAAATTCCCTTTCAACCACCTTTTTTGATTCCTGAGATCACACTTGGGTGTGGGGGAAGAGCATACTTGATGGTTAAAATTGATTTCTAGTCCCAAATTAATTTATTGTGTTTGAAAAAGAAATAGCTTCAACTCAAAATTTTAAATTCCAAATGAGCCATCCATATGGAAACAAAGTTATTCTTTTTACCCCTATGTGCTTATGTTAGCTAACCTTTATTGTGACAAAGGACTCTAAGTGAAGTGTGATTTCTTTACAAAGTGCAAGAAATTAAAATATGAAAGAAAGGGTCCCTCAAACCACTCATAAAAACCCTTACAATTTGCAAAAAATTAACTTATGCATGAGCTGTAATTATGGTAGGCGCGCAGAGGGCACACAATGCACAAAGTTATGAAGGATTTCATGTGCACAGTGCACATAATGCACATCTGTGTGCCTCGAAATTCGTGCACTTTCTATCATGCGTCGGGAAAGAAATTTCCAAGTGAAATTATCTTGCCTTGGCACTAAATTCTAACTTTGGAAGACTGGATTAGGTCGATTTTGGCACCTGCATATCCAAACAATTAGAAAGAATTCCTCTAAATACTTAAATAGAGAGGAATTTGATATCGATCCCCAGCATGGTCGCCAATTTGTTGTGTTGGTTTTGTCACATAGGTGAGAAAAAACACAACACTTACCTGCTTAGTTAAGTTAGGTAAAAAATACATAGGTTTGTGAGTTGATTAGATAACCAAATACACATGAAACAAGGAAATAAAATGAAAAACAAGAAGAAATAACTGTTAGAGAAGCTTGCAAGAACTAGAACCATGAAAAGAAAAAAATGACCATCATATAGCTACCAATGGATCAATATATTGATAGGATAACACCGTAGAGAAAGGAGGGGACTTATGAATCCCATCTTCCTCCTTGGGCGGTCTCTTGAGTTCCCTAATAGATATATCATCTCTTCATGCAATGTAAAGTGACAATGGTGAAGAAATACAATTTCAATCCTCTCAAGAGGTGAGTGGAATGGCCTTTTCTATAGTGCTTGAATGATTCAAAGAGAAAAGAGGATTCTCCAAGAACAATTCTTGCAGCATAACAATACCTTGAAGCTATTATTTTTCTAGCACACCCATGGCACATATTTATAGTGTCCATTCATGGTAATATACAACTAGTTCATAATGTGAACAAGGGGTTGTTTAGGGCACTCCCTATCCCTTGACAAACCTCCAAGTTAGATTTTGATCAGATCTGAGTGTCAAATCTTGTTGGGGGTCGAACTAGAAGTGGTTGAGAGGCTGACAAGATTCATAAATGTGTCGTTCATGAGAAGTGCATGAATTTTCTCATATAAATTCACGCATCTTGTTCACAGTGCACAATGAGGGTTGTGTTATCCTACGCTATCTGTGCACTATGTGTATTCTTCCTTTGGTGAATTTGTGCACTTTAATTTTTGAACCCAATGTATAGTTTTGGTGCCTTTTTGATGGAGTTTTGGTGTTGTAGGTGTACTAATTGATGTTGGCATTCATGCCTTTCTTCAAACATTCTTTGAAATGTTGTAGATGATTTTTCAATGATAACACCCTCTATAAAATAATAAAATCCTATCTCCATATCGGTTGCCTTCTCTATCATTGTAGCAAATCCTGCTGAGTCAACTAGATCCTCCATGGAAGGTACAAAAAAATCTGAAGCCTCCTACTCCTGAATCTCCCATCTAACCTCCTCAACCCATGAAACCTATCTTCTAGACCTGGAAGATGTCTCTCTCCTGTCTAAACCTAAGGGGGAACACCCTATAGATGAACATCTCTCCCTTTGATCCAACTGACTCTCCCTAATATCGAGCTCACACTGAGATCACATGCTCCTTATGAAACTTGACTTCCTCTGAGTCTATAAAACCTCTTGGATTGTCTACTCCCTATCCACTATCCTCTGCACAATCCTAGGAAGCTTCTCCTACCTCATGGATCCTCAATTTTTACTCCCTCTAAACTATGGCTTCATCTCAGTTGATACTACTAGTGATGCCACCTACCTCACTACTTGTGGAACTACCTTCTCGTCCTCCTCTGTCTCTCGTCTCTTTCTGGCCAAAGAACCCATAGGATGGTCCCTCAGCCTATATAGGTTTCCCTTCCTAACTCCAAGAACCACTGTTGATATGAAGCTATACCATTTAGGAAAAATAAGTACCCCTCCATCTCAAAAAAATGCATAATACCCCTTCCTCTCAATCTTAGAGATTGAGAGGACACTCCTCCTGAGTTATGGCACCCACAACACATTCAATACCCTCAGTATCTCTTATGACTCCAATATAAATGATATTGTACCAAATCCTCTTACTGCATTCTTGTCTCTCGTGCCAAGCTCCACACATAAGTCTGATCCAGTCTCTGTGAGATTTCCAAACAACTCTTGTGTGCCTGTCATATGGAAAGATGATCCACTATCCACCAACCAAGTCTCCCTGCCAGAGAATGTACCTAAGAGGCTGAAGACCAACAATATCTCCCTCTCAAACATGTATGCAATTTCTTCAACCTATGTTGTTTATGCATGGTGATTTCTTCCTCCTTCCCTCTGGAGTGGACATTTTGAAGCATAGTGGCCAAAGTCATGACACTAAAAGGATCTTATCATTAAAAGATATTTCTTCGGTATCGAATCTAGATATGCTTCTCTTCCATGAGAATATCTTCTTCCTGGAAGACCTCTTCTATATGTAGAACCTTTTATTACTCTCTTACTGTGAACTAAAAGGGATTGGTTCTCATCACTATTACTCTTCACCATACCATCCATATTCTCCTTGGACACCAATCGAGTCTCCTCCTAGATACAATTAGTCCATATCCTATCAAAAGTGGGAAATGTATCTCATACAAACATCCCCTGTAGGAATGGCTCCCAAGACTTGGAAAGACCTCTCAAGGCCACATTCATCAACTCAACATCTTGCATTGTCTCACCAATAACTACAAGATGATCTCATATCTGAGTGATCTTCATAAGATAGTTGACCATTGTGTCTTCACTGGTCATCCTAATAATCTATAGCCTGTGCTTAAAGTTTAGTATCCTCCTTGTATTATTATTTTGGTAGAGACCCACCAAGGCATCATACATATTCTTGGTAGTATTCTTCTTAGAAATGTGAGAGATCAAGTGGTCCTTCATAGATTCTAGAAATGCATGTTTCACCTTCACTTCTTTCTTCTTGTTTGTTTTCAAATCATGTGGATCGGTAGGATATGTAACCACACTCTCAACATACTCCTTGAGGTCATTTTCTTCCAACAAGAGGAGAACCCTTTCCTTCCAAGCCTGAAATTTGGTTTCCCCCTCCAACCTGTCCTCAAGTTTTAATGTGCTCACCAATATCTTGACCTGTAGGGAACAAGAACAAAGACCAGAAAAAGAAAAACACTCTTCCAATGTTGTAACCAAAATTATGTCTCAATATGATCCACTTCTCTTCATATCCCAAGCTCTGATACCATGCCAATTTTCACATGCAACTCTATGTGACTAATTTCAGATCTGAAAATTTCTTCCTAGTGATCTAACTATCAATGAACAAATTACCTTTGAAATTATTGACTGAAAACATATGTAGAATAAACTACAATATCATAGATGAATCATCATTACACAAGAGACACAATAATTATGTTATGTAACTTTATCCAATCCTTCAAATCTGAGGACAAAATTAGTCCTCTCAATGTCACCAAGATCAAGGACAAAACTAGTCCTCTTAGTCAATACAATGCCACCAAAAATTCTAGGACAAACTTGTCCTCCAATAACTATACAAGTTAGAAAACCAAACCTCAACAAAATTATGGAAATGTCCCCTTCCCATGAATATTTTGTAGAAGACTTGTATGACCTACTGACGTCACCTGTCAGCTTGTACGTATTTATACCCACCCATAAAATTAGATACACAATTCACATTACTTGAAACCCACATATATACGTGGTTTTCTCTACTATAATCCATGTATACCCTATACATGATTTTTCCTTATACAACCTATGTATATATGCATTTCATGCTCCTACAAATTGTGGATAGTACAAAATATTTTCTCCACACATGCAACCTTCTTCATTTCTCTCTTCAGGGCCAGATTCGCCACCTTGCAGACTTTCTCCTTGTTGAGATCACCAAGCCTCCTAGCACGAGTGTAGACTCAATTTATGCTAAATCCATTATTCCATGTTATAATTATGTCATAATGAAATATCTCCTGTATATACAATCCTTAGGGGTCACCATAGAAGCCCCTCCATAATTAAACATCAAATTAGGCTTTCCTTGTGGGTGTGAAGCTGTAATATCCCTAGGTTGAACCCAATTGTAAATGTAAATGCAAATGTACTTAAGCTGGTGAGTTGTTTTATATATTTTTGGCATGCATCTTCCATGGTCTAGAGCATGCATGTACTGCACAGTAAAATGATGAAATGGGCACATTCTACAATACCGTGTGCAACATATTAAGTGTGCATGATATTGAGGCCAGCGAGCCTTTGTGTATATGTTTTGTTTTATACGCTGGTGAGCCAGTTATTATAAGATAGGATGCTTATGTTTTTATTAGGCCGAAGATCCTAGATGTTAAAGGCCAGTGTGCCTATTGTTGTAGATGTCTCATAATTAATATAAATACATCATTGTGATAGACCACGATAAAATAGATGGGGGACTAAACTCCACTAGTCGGGGAAAGGGTGGGGGGGAAAAGTTAAGGAAAAAGGCTAAGCTAGGGAGCTTAAGAAAAAAAGGAATATTATATTAATATTTCTTAAATTATAAAGCATGGATAATCGTGTTATCCTAAGTTCTAAAGTTGGGGACAAGTGGGCCAAAGTAGCTCCCAACATGACAAGTGTCAAGTTGGGGACATGCATACATATTGTGGGGACTTAGTTCATTTCCATCACTTCTTCCATCATTTTTTCCATCATTCCTTCCATCATTCAACCATGATTCCATGACCATTTCACTCATGTAGTCAATTATCCTTCAAACATTCCTATCATTGTACCTGAACCGGTATCCATAGCCATATCTATTCATCTAGTTGGTGAGCGTGGGAGATGGACTGAAGAAGCAGGTTGTCAGGCTCGTGGGATATTGAAGAGGCGGGTTGTCAGGCCCGTGAGAAATTCTCTGAGTGAGAGAATTGTTGGGAAATGATTTCCTGAATGTGCTAAAATACACTTGCAGGGCTCTGAGACTTCCTGTCTGGCCTATTGTTGAAGCCCTGGAAGGGAAGTGGGGAAGACGAGGGACTATTGAGAAAAGAAGGGGTACACTTCCTTGGGTAGGAAAGGCATGTAGTGAATGAGGGACTGTAGGCTGTTAGTTTGAGTAGGCACCTGTGATGGAGTCTTTCCTATATTCCATGAGCCGTTAGCCTGGTTAGGAACCCTTACCTAGGTGGAGTTTAGTCCCAGCTCGGGGGTGATTCACTGTTGAGAGTGATGAACAGTTTGGTCTAAGGCTGGGAGGTTCGTGGAAGGTCTACATGCAGTTGGTGACAGTCTTACCAAGATAATTATCAACTGTGTGATAAATTTAGATGTTGCATTTTTATTTATGTGCATATTTTTATGAGTTATCATATGTGCGATTATAACTGTGTTTATTTTTATGGGTATTGTTTGTATATGCTACATGTATATGTTTACTGCTATTTCAATGTGAATCTGTGCATTTACTAATGTATTTGTCTATTCACGTTATATATATAAAGCTTCTGCAAGAGTTCTGTGTGAGGATATGTTTTAATCGCATGCAGATAGAAAATTGTATGTGGCATAGCTCAGTTTGGATGTTGAGTATGTTACAGTATGTCCCGCATAGAGAACAGATGTGTTCTCTGGCGTAGCGTGGTGTGACATGGATGGTCGGGGACATTACAAAACGGTTTTTAGATCTAAGTAAAGCATCTGAGTAGTGGCATGGTTCGACCTATTGGTGGTTGGGGATGTTACAATATGGTATTAGAGCTTCAGTTTTTAACACTGAGCCTAGATGGGCCGACAAAGTTGAGTTGAAGAAAATGTCACAAAGGATTTATTTCGAAGTGGCCAAATTTCAGTTTGTAGAATGTCCATGGTAAAAAGTAACAACAATTAGGAGGAAATGGGGAAAAGCCCCAATTTCTATGATTGAATTCATGAGAAAATGGAGAAATTTAGCCAAGTGATGAGATATTACTGATTTAATATTTGTTCTAGCAAATTCGGACCTGGAATTTGTTGAATTTGAAGTTACAGTGAATCCATGACAGTTGGAGGGAGTTTTATAATTAAAATTCCCAATTCGTGAATTGAGTTTGGGAAAAATTTGTTCCATAAATGTCAACTGATAGCGATCTGTTGTTACAGAGGTTGAGCTGGTGTTATCGGGGTGAAATTGAATGAATTTCATAATTGCAGAATGTCTATGGTAAATTGGGGAAAAAGTTAAGAAAAGTCCCTAATTTCTGCAGTGGAATTCATGAGGAATTGATGCACATAAAAACGAATGTGCGCGGGAGGGTGCACTAAAAATGCATGATGCACAGTGAAAATATTATGTAGGTAAAATTCGGCACTGTGCGGAAAAATTTTAGTGTGTGGGTGTGCACGCTAAAATTTTAGCGCCGCGCAGAAAAATGTTAGTGTGCGAGTGCGTGCGCTAAATTTTGGCACTGCGCAGAAAAATGATGGTGTGCGGGTGCGTGCGGTAAATTTTGGCGTTGCGCAGTGTGCACATGCATAAGAAGGTCCATGCAATATACACACACATAATAATGGTGCACAAGTTGTATGCATTATTGGCAGAGCGCAGAGGAGTTTGGTTGGTGCGAGCGCAATGTGGGTATATGTTATCGCATGACAGTCGGTATGATGTGCACAGAGTATTGGTGCTTGGTGGGGCGTACTAAAATCTGGCATGGTGCAACACGTAGAGTGAAATGCATGTGGAATATTAGCGCATGATAAAAAAACTATGCGCAACAGGTAATAGTGCAAGAACCAAAACTGGGCGTGGTAGATATATGCACGTGACACAAAAGTAGTGCGCAGTTATTGGCGCAACAGAGAAGTGATAAACAATGATTTTAAGGTTTGTGAAGCATGGTTTACCTTGTGTTGTTGTTGCGCATGGTGAATATGGGTTCACAGGTTGATATTTGTGTGCGCGAAGTCATTTGGAATGTGAACAATAGTAGAAAACCAACGAATTTCTGCGACGTTTTATATGATTTGAATGCCATCTTTTTGTAGTGCATTTTTTAGGGCCCTAACAGCATTTTTAGCTAACCAAAAACCACGAGACAAAGGTGTACCAAAGGTACACTCTATCTATGCATATCAAATGAAAGAGATTAGATATATATTTCTAATGGTGTAAACTGTTCATCCAACCAAGCTTTTATGAGAAATTTACAACACAAACAGTGGAGGGTACATTTTAAGACCCATCTAACGTCAAAGAGCCATAACTCTCTACTCTGAAATCAGATTGAGGCGCAGGAGTAGTCAATGGAAATATATTGAACCATAGAAGACATTCCAAGAGCTGAATTAAATTTATGGGCATGTTAAATGTGTTTAATATGGAAAATAAGGTACTTGTAGCATATCAGTTACAATATGGTATTTTAGCCTAGAACTTCAGGGGGTTGTAAGTAGCATCCCAGAACCCAAAATGAGGTGAAACTTGGCTAGAGTGTCCATAAGATGTATATTAAGAAACCCAATGGATCTTCCAGAAAAAATCCAATGGAGTAGGTGCAAAAATGCTTAATTACAGCGCCAATTTGAAAAATGAACAGAAAAATTAATGGGAAAAATTCAAAATACCATAACTTTTTGCTCAAGACTCGTAATTGAGCATGTGAGAAGGCGTTGAAAAGGTCTTGGATAGTGGAATATAATTATCCACCCATAAAATTGATCAAGGCATTCAAATTTCCAGGAAATCAGAAGAAGTAATTCTGATATATATTAGTGAACCAGAATGGTTCATATTTTCATGAAATTGTGGAGTCAGTTAACCTGACAAAGTTTTGTTCACTGCACATTTTGCAGAGTTAAAAACTTTGAGATATTAACAGGTGAGAAGGTTGAATTTTAGTTAAAAATAAGCATAGGTACTCAAGGAAGGAGTGCTATGACAAAATATTTCATAAGATGATCAAAATCCAAGACCACAAAATGTCAAGGTATGAATCTAAGTGCAGCCATAAAATATTGGGATGTCACTACAGGAAGTCCTCTCATGTTAGTCAAGTATTCAATGGAATCCAAATAGAGGAATATATCATGTAATGAATGAATTAGTGAAAGTGAATTCACTCGCAAAGAAACCAATATACATATTAAGCAATACATTGGAGTCAAATCTATTATAACAGGAATTGACTACCTGAATGACAGTAATCAGATAAAGAAAGAGTCTTATTTCATATTGGATAAGGAGTGCATCATATACATGGATTAGATATGAAATGAGAATAATGATTCCCTTATGGTTATCAGAGTGTGAACTGGAAGCATGGTATGAAGGGCATTATTTATGGCATGATAGAACTGGATTGTGCAAGGCAGGTTGAAATTGGATTGGTCAAGACAAGGGAAAGTAATAGACAAAAATAAAATCCAAGTACTTATATGATCAGTTAAGGAAAGGATAAATCAAGTACCTCAAGAAGGAATTTGGTGTTAACTTTCCAAGGCTACTCAGAAAACATGACTAGAAATAGAATTGGGTCATGTAGGAGTTGGATCAGAGGGATTCGAATAATAGTGGAATGCTGAAAATTAATATCAACATAATGTGTAGTTGCAAATCCATGAACATGTTAGGATAATGGAAGAATAATTCATGAGATAGATATCAAGTAAATGGGAAT
>ML801071.1:212247-224593 GCA_009831015.1 Picea engelmannii
ATTTAATCACAAATTCCTTTTAAATACTAAAATGAATAAAGTGGAGAACAATAAGGTGAAACCCAAGTATATTTATGGAAATGATACCATGAAAGGTTAATGGGGCGATGAAATGTGAAGAATGATGAAGGGAAAGGTGGATGGGAATAGGACATTTCTGAGCCCCAACATCCGGCCCATGGTATATTGAAGAGGCGGGTTGTCAGGCCCATGAGCAATTCTTTGAGTGAGAGAGTTGCTAGGAGTTGATTTCCTAAAGGCGCTAAACTACAACTGCAGGGCTCTGAGACTTCCTGTCCGACCTATTGTTGAAGCCCTGGAAGGGAAGTGGGGCATCTGAGGGACTGTTGAGAAGAGAAGGGGCACACTTCCTTGGGTGGGACAGGAATGTGGGGAATGAGGGACTATAGGTTGTTAGTTTGAGTAGGCACTTGTGATGGAGTCTTTCCTGTATTCCATGAGCCATTAGCTTGGTTAGGAACCCTTACCCAGGTGGAGTTTAGTCCCAGCTCGGGGGTGACTCACTGTTGAGAGTGATGAACAATGTGTTCTAAGGCTGGGAGGTTTGTGGAAGGTTTGCACGCAATTGGTGATAGTATTACCAAGATAAGTGTCAACTGTGTGATAAATTTACATGTTGCATTGTTATTTATGTGCATATTTTTATGGGTTATCATATGTGCAATTATAACTGTGTTTATTTTTATGGGTATTGCATGTATATGCTACATGCATATGTTTACTGCTATTTCAATGTGAATATGTGCATTTACATAACGTATTTGTTTGTTCATGTTTTATATATAAAGATTTTGCAAGAGTTATGTGTGAGGATATGCTTTAATCACATGCAGATAGAAAATTGTATGTGACATAGCTCAGTTTTGATGTTGAGTATGTTACAATATGTTCCACATAGAGAACGAATGTGTTCTCTAGCATAGCGTGGCCCGGCATGGATGGTCGGGGACGTTAAAAAATGATTTTCATAGCTAAGTAAATCATCTGAGTAGTAGCATGGCCCAGTCTGTTGGTGGCTAGGGATGTTACAGAAGCCCCAACACAAGACCACAAATCCCATAATCAAACCCATGAATCCCCCACTCAAATCCAAAGGGGTTTTCTCCAAATTGAAAGTGTGATTTGGTGCCCACGATGATTTCCACATACGCAACACCTAGGGTCATGTGATAATACCTGCCCGAAGCTACACAAATCAACAATGCATACCTTCCAATGCCAATTTTTCAATTGTAAATAGTGCAGTTCAGGGCCACCTAGACCCTTACTAAGATAATATATCGCATGCTCCTTCTACAAATTGTCTTCTTAGAAAAGCGCCATACCAATGGTGGATCTAGATGATGCGAGATAGAGAAAAATGTCTTGATTGTAGTATGGAGGAATTTGTAGTGGAGCTAACATCAAAACAATCTTCAATGTTTCGAATGAGCATTTCACTTGGTCATCCCACAGAAAAGGTACACCCTTTTTTAGAAGGTTCATGAAATATATTGTTATCTTAGAGAAATTGACAATGAATCTTTGCAACAAAAAAAATACTTCCCTTGCAAACTTTGATTGGATTATATTTTTTGGAGGAGGCAATTGGAATATCACCTCAACCTTCAAAGGATCAACCATGATCCCATACTTGGACACAATAAATCCCAGTAATCACCTAGACATCACACAAAATGCGGTTATGTGTATTCAAATGAATGTTATAGTATTGACATTGGGTGAATACAACCTGCAAATGGATAGGATGATCGTTGTGTCACTTTGATCAAGTATCTAAATCATATAAGTATGCATCAACGAGGTTTTTGATGTCATGAAAATAATATGACATGTTCTGCTGGAAAGTTTCCCCAAAATTTTTAAGACCAAATGACAGTTTCCTATATGTAAAAGTATCCCAAGGACAAATGAAGGTGGTCTTTTGTTGATCATTTGGTTTGATCTATATTTGATTATTACTTCCTTGTTGTCTATTCATATTGAAAGAGACACATAGATTCGTGTTGAATTTAAAAGGAACACTCAACGTCATATCTTGTCTACAATCTAAATCATGATATCTACTAAGATTAAAGATTCACTATGGTGTATCACTAGCTTCTTATAAACTTCAAATAATAAGAGAGACCACTCTTCCTATATTTTCTCATAGGTCATTGACCAAGCTTATTCTTATAACTTTATATCTATTCTCTCCTCATATTTATCCAACCCCTTTTGAAACCAAGTCTTGTTGTAATTCTTACTTTCGTTTTTCTATAGAGTATCTTTAGGCACACCCATTCTCTTTTTGTATGTCTTATTTCTCGATTCTCAAAGAACAATTTTTGTCATTTATGAACACTAATATAAATTAACTAATATTTGATAACCACTTTGTTTTTGCATTTACACCATTTTCAATCAAGAACACACAAGAACCCCTCATCCCCCTAGAATATGGTGTTATCATTATATACACATGCATTCCCTCATCCCCCACCACCCACCCTCGAGGATGTGCATGTGTGTGTATGCACACCATCATACCCCCCTCACAACACCACCCACCCTCTTGGGGGTGGGGTTGCGTGTGTGTAGCCATCACACATATGTACAATATCATCCCTTGGGATGGAGGTTAGGGGAGAGGGTGTGCATGTGTGCCACCCAATTCACATGCATATGTGTGCAAAGGTGTTGAGGGGTGAGTGTGTGAATTTAAGTGTAATGGGTGGCACACATAGACACCCTCATTCTCCACTACCTACCCTCACAGAGATAAATTTTATAAGAAAATTATCAACATTTATACATTATTAGACTCATCCATTTTAGGCCTAATGTTAGGATCCGAGGTCTTAAATAAAAAATACTTCTACTCTCGAATTGAATATTTTATGTACTTAATGAATAATTAAAAAATATGCATAATGTTTTCTCTAAAATTTGCTAGTAATTTCCTTGCACCACTCAATAAATTTGTCTTATTAATAACCCAACCTTTTATACTTTTAACTATAATAATTGGTGGATACCTAAAAGACACAATGATTAATTGTAGTGTATCTTGGTAGATAAATGATATATGATAAAATATGAACCTTTGAATTGAAAATAACCAAAATGAATCTATATAATAGATAACATAAGACTATAGAGAGAATACTTAAGGTAGAGTAACAAAATCAAATACTCTTTCTAAAAAGAATCACTCGACAAGCCATGCTTGTTACAATACAATACTCAACATGTCATAATTGGTGGAGACCTAAAAGACACAATGATTAATTGTAGTGAACCTTGGTCGATAAATGATAAATGATAAAATATAAACCTTTGAATTGAAAATAACCAAAATGCATCCATATAATAGACAACACAAGACTATAGAGAGAACACTTAAGGTAGAGTAACACAATCAAATACTCTTTCTGAAAATAATCACTCGACAAGCCATGCTCATTACAATATCATCCCTTGAGATGGAGGTTGGGGGTGAGGGTGTGCATGTGTACCACCCAATTCACATGCATGTGTGTGAAAAAGTGTTGGGGCTGAGTGTGTGCATTTAAGTGTAATGGGTGGAACACATAGAAACCCTCATTGTCCACTACCTACCCTCATGGCAATAACTTTTCTAAGAAAATTATCAACAATTATACATGATTATAATCATCCATTTTAGGTCTAATGATAGGATCTAAGGTCTTAAATAAAAAATACTTCTACTCTCGATTTGAATATTTTATGTACTTAATGAATAATTAACAACTATGCACATTGTTTTCTCTAAAATTTTCTAGTAATTTCCTTACACCATTCAATAACTTTGTTTTATTAATAACCCAACCTTTTATACTTTTAACTATCATAACTCGTGGAGACATAAAAGACACAATGATTAATTGTAGTGAACCTTGGTAGATAAATGATAAATGATAAAAGATAAACCTTTGAATTGAAAATAACCAAAATGCATCCATATAATAGACAACACAAGACTATAGAGAGAACACTTAAGGTAGAGTAACACAATCAAATACTCTTTCTGAAAAGAATCACTCGACAAGCCATGCTTGTTACAATACAAAACTCAACATGTCCAACATATATCAATATAATTTTCCTTGTGTGAATATATATTTTCTCCTAGGAGTATACATTAGGGTCTATTCCAACTCCCCCTTATTATTATATTATTTCATCTAACTACCTAATGGGTCTATTTATTACCCACCAACTGCCATGGGGACCTATTCCATAATTATGACCACATTACATTAATTATCCCCCTTGGGTACCTCCCTAGGTGTTGGGCCCTTTGTTTTGGAGGACGTTCATTTTTGCAGTAGTATCACAGTTTTGTGAAAATGTGTACCATGGCAGTGGAAAGCTAGAATTGGAGAAAAGTAGTTATGATGAGCGGAAAGCTAACTACAAGTGTGCCAATAGTAAAAATAGTTCATGTGCTAGTTGGACCAGCAAGTGGAAATATATATAAGTCTTGAGCACATCCAGAGCGAAAGTGGAATCAAGAAAAGATAATAGTGGACTCAATAAGTCAAGAAGCACCTGAGGAAAATCCATAAATATAGGAATTGTAATGGGAAAGGGTTTCCTAGTTGTTAAAACAACGAGTTAATTATGATATATTGTGATATTATCGATATTTGTAGACTGTTGTTGCTAGATTCCTTGTCGTTCTTCTTTTTTCATCAAGCTATTTATAGTATACCTAGAGAGGTAATATGGGGTATCTCCAAGTTCAAATATGAACCTTTCTGAGTAGAATGTGGCCAAAAAAATTATATATTTGAATTCCTTTGGGAAAAATACCCAATTTCAAAAAACATATCGGCCAAAACAGAGTCCGAGAATTAAAGTTATGAGCATTTTAAATTCAGCCATTTTTCAGGGTTTTTCCGGAAAAATCCGTGCGATTTGCATGATAATATATTTATAAACCCTTCTTCTATTTTTTCTTTTTTTTTTTGCAAGATGTATTTTACAGTGAAATGTGATGGCCCTAGTATTGAAGCATTCATTAAAAAAATAAATTCAATATGGGAAGAGAATTGGCCCCATTGGGTAGCTCTCAAATTATAAGATGATGTTGCCATTTGGTGGAAATTGCTTGATTATAAGAATATGATGACACTCTCCAATGGAGAATTTAAAAAAATATTGTTAGATAGGTGGTCTCATATTACAGGTTCATGGTTGTATTCATAAGGAGAAGTTTATTATTTCTATTAACCCTAGTTGCATGCATAATTTTATCAATATTCAGTTAGTTAATAGACTGCAAGTTCTTGCAAAGAATGTTCAACGCACATGGGTTGTGAGTGAAAATGTTCAAATTTTTAAATATTTGAAGCTCAGTATGGATAAATATGTGTTTCATTCATATTTTTATGTTATAGATATGGATGATGTGGATAATTTTTTGGGATATCCTTGGATGGACTCAGTTGGTACAATTAATATTAATGTTCAAAAGACATTTTTAAAGATTTGGTACAATAAAAAGAAAATCATATTGCATGATGTGTCTCTTAGTAAGAAAGATGGTCCCACAGAGGCCAACAAAAAAGTTATTGTGGAGTTTGAAGTTGAATCAGAGGTAGATTCTATAGAAAGAGATGAAGCAAAACCACATGAAGGACACAATCAAGAAAATAAGGAGGTTATTGATACTCAAAGATACAATGTGATACAACCTTGAAGAAAAAATCACAGATTCCTACAGTTGTTGTATATCGCCATCCACACCACATAGAGAAACAACAATCATCAAGGAAAGGGTGTGATCATCAACACATTTATGCACCCACAAGGAACCATAAAGGAAACCGATCAAGAAGTGCACGGAGGACTAATAGCATTGTAGGAAGACATCAGGCTAGAGAAAAAATTACATGGAAACCACGACATGATGCAGAGCAATATCATGGTGGCCAAACAACTACTGAAAAACATGTTTAGCTTCTATTAGGATGGATGGATGGTCGTACTTGGTACCAATTGGCTACATTGCTTAGCTGGTCATATTGTATGGCTTCCTCATGTGTTTCGAGGATGAAACATGTGAAGGGGAGGTAATATGTGGAACCTAGGAAGGTACCCAATGAGAATGTAATGAGTCTACTACAATGAGATATTGTAATGAATTATGGGGAATTAACTGTTTTTTTGCAGAAGTCTAAGAGTCCATAGTGGGTATCTGATTGTCGATTATATTGTTTAAGTCATGATATGAAAGAGATACTCTATGTATGTTGGGTTGTGATCCGATAATAACATGATGGATTATTCATGCACCAAAATTTATCATTTTGTGTATGAATATTTGATCTATGTGATGCGCAATCTTTCCTGCTCTATGTAATTGGTAGTTGTGATAGTGTTTACAATATCTTGTGATGTATGCACTTATATTTATGTTGCACAACATGGATTATCAAATGCACATACATGTTTAGACTTCTAATTATATAATATTTCTGCATTCAAGTATGAATCTGTGTTTTATTACGTTAGATCTGGGGATGTGTCCTCAATGAATCATTTTATCACACACAAGTCTTGACTATGCTTCAGGTGATACCTCCTTCCCTTGCAGAAGGTTGAATATGCCATTGCTACTAGAATATAATGGTATCTTTTTTGGTAACCTCTGAGAACCCTGGTCTCCAATTGTGCACCAAAAAATAGTTATGTTGTCGGGACTTAGATTTTAAGTGAGTTTTTATAGGATGCAACATCACATATTTAAGTCTGACATTGAGAATTGGTGGGAAAGAAGGTGTGACGAGTTTATATTTCAAGGAGTTGAGATACGACATAAAATTTTGAGGGTTGTGAAGGATGTCATCTTTTATTTTGAACCCGTGAGTGACTAGTACAAAATCTTTTGTATCTAATTTGGAGAAGAGGTGTTTTAGTGGCTCAACTGGCTGCAAGAAGTGCCACAACTTAAGGATCACATCAAGAGAAGATTGAATTGGAATGCTAAATAGTTAGAAGATCTTCATCGATTGGATCACCAAATTTATTGGGATGTGGATTTATGGGTACAAAATACACTGTAGGGATACATTATTGATTTTTCCATAGAGAACCATTGATATTTCTCAAAGGAAGAAGCAATATTCTATGAGGGATCCTGAGGAATATTTTTGCAAGAAATCTTGTTGTGGATCAAGATTTTGCTAGCATACGAAGAAATGTTTCCAGTTCCTTTGGTTGAAATGGCACCATAAAACCCTTGCCCATGATGGGTGGGTGACTCAAGAGAGGGTTAATGATTTAGGATATGAAATTTCTTGAGGTATGGGGGTTCATCATGAGAATAATTACATAGATGAATGAGCTCAAAAAAGGGTTGTGGTGATCAAAAAGAGGTGGAAAAAATAGATGTGAAAGTTGATGAAGAGACTACTCTCGAAGCCAATCTTGTGGAAGGAGATTGGCTTCGAGAGTAGTCATAAAAGAGAGTTAGATAAGTTGAGGGAGTTGTATACATGTATAAGGATTTCCAGTCAATGGTTGAAGGAGAGGTTTGGAGAGAAAGGTGAGAGTTTTGGAGAAAGTAGGCGAGAGGACAAGGTGTCAGAAGAAAGAATCAAGATAGGCATCACCCCAAGGGAAAAATACTCAGTTCTAACCTCTCAAGAAGTTGCACGAAAGTCATAACCAATAGTTCCCAAAGATGTGAAATCCCATAAAGAAATTGATATGATATGACCTCCTAATGTGACCCCCTAGGTTAAATAATCCCATCCTGAAGGCACAAGAACTACCCTTGGATCTCCCAGTCCCTCAACACAATATACAAATCTGGTAAATTCTACACTAAACTCTCACATAATTTCTGTCATTTCTAATCATTCTAGTCCCACCAGTTCAAGTGGTAGTAGTAGTAGTAGTGTGGCAAGTTCTTTAGTTATATCACAACCAGGACCTTCAAGGTTCATCTTAGTAGGGTCCCCAATTTCATCAATGTTGCATCAACACGTGGGTTCCCTCACCCGGTTCCTTTGTGAGGCCATCTGGTGGTCTCACGGAACTCTAGATGTGAATACACTAGTTGAGTTCTAGACATCGTTAAGGGGTTGAGAATTAAAATGGTATATGAAATCCATTGAAACGGGGAATCTCCAAGAGAAACCATTTTCTTTAATTCAAGTGAAGAAAAAGTTTATATCATAATTTCGACTACCTCAATCCGAGCAAAAGGATCTATTTGAATTGCGGGAAATTAAATAGAGATATGGAGGATCTTCTTGGGAATATAACCAAATATTTAAGGATGTAATAGGGAAATTAACAAAATCCATCCATGAATACCACAATTGGAAATGGTTCATTCAGGGACTTTTACCATTGACCTGAATCTCGTTAACCCAACCACTTTGGGGGAATCCTTACAACAAGCTATGAAAATCGAGGATAGCCACTTTGGCGGAATCCTTAGAAAATGATATGAAAATCGAGGTGATGGCAGGATATCCTGACACCTTGTACATAATAAGATGTTGGTGCATACCTATTTTGGGAAGAAAAATCCTATTTTTGAGCGCACACCATATGTGAGGAGAAGCAGCATGTGGAAGATGGAGGAAATGAAACATGTGAAAGATGGAGGAAAAGAAATGTGTTGCACATGCAGAAAAACCTAGTCATGTGAGGGTTAGGGTTTTTGATATGGATGTGATGGAGGTCATCCAATAGAATAGTATAAATAAATGCCTAGGAGGTCTAGTACTAGAGGTTGGTCAAGGAGATAATAATTTGGTATGAATAAGATAGTGAGAATGGTTTTGAGGTTTAGGTCACAGGATGTGGAGCCTGGTGTGGTCTAGTTTTCCTCATGGATGAAAATTATCCTACTTTTTTATTGTAAGCATGAGGAATGTAATGCACGCAATGCATATTTTGACGAATGATGAATAAAAGAGTAGAAGAGACAAATCTATGTGGACGTATCCCCATGGGGGGTGAAACACAGTAAACTTGTTGTGTTAATGTGTCCGAATGGGTGTTTTATTGTTTATTATATTTATTGGTTAAAGAATGGATGTTTATCTTAGATTATGACAGCATGCATGCATAGTTTCTTTGATGAATGAATACTAGGTTTAAATTGATGGATAATAAATGTGATACCCGAGGAAAAGGAACATATCACATCCCTAATCCCTTCCCTGACTATAGACGTCTGAGTCTTGCAATCCCCCATAAGCTATATCAGCTAAGACTGTGTTGTGCACTCTATGCACAATGTTTCCTTCTGTTTTACCAGGAGGGCCGATAGTTTGAGGGTTTTTTTGGAAACCTTTGAGATCAGAACCTAGGTCAACCCAAGCATCCAACAAATGGTTTTGTTGTTGGTTGGAAATACATAGGGTATATTGGAAGGAATGTGTTGAAGAACAACACAGAGAGTGAAAACATATAAAGGAATATTTGGGACAAGGAATCCAATGAAGGAAAATATTGAAACATAGTCAAGGACAAAGGAACTCGAGTTTAAGAATAAGGACAACCAAAACCCTAAATATACACCACTCAAATATCTCGAAAAATATGTGTTTAACAAATTGCATGAAGTATTTTTCTGTGAATTGTCGCATCTATTATAGGAGTGGTTACTGAGGTTGAAGGAAAACCATCCTAAAAATCAGATAATACATCTAGAGTGGAATCCTATGGATATCACGCAATTGTAGCAAGTCAATAATAAATTTATGCGTGCAATAGATTTTTGGTTAGACAGTATTATTGCGAGGTTTATCATTGAATTTGCAGTTGATACTGTGAAGTCGTACACTGCTGTCAACAAGGAATTTCTGAAGGGACCAAGAGTTAGGTACATAATATCACTATATACTTCCATAAATATTTTATTATATGACAAAGGCGTGATGACCATGGAATCAGACAACTAAACTTCCCTGTGTGCTTGGGGGAAGGGGGAAAGCACTGACAGGAGTTTGATATATGGATAGGGGTCTAGATAATGGGAAGAAGAAGGAGGTCATGGACCCAATAATGATGGACAAGGACCAGAAAAAGAAGATAATGAAAAAATCTAGAACGACACGTAGCGGTAGACCTTACCAGTATAAGATGAATAAGAAAAAGAGGGCCATAGCCGATAGAGAGGGATTGGTGAGTGATGAGGAAGAGGTAAAGGATCTATAGGATTTGGATCAGATTGAGGAAATCTTTCCCATAACATATGAAAGGAATCCAAGAGGTCTAGGGCCAGGAAAAAAATGTGGAACTCTAGTCCATATCACAATTAGTATGGAACCTACAACCCCATGTCATGTGACTAATACACTTGAAGGAACACAAGATTAGACAGCCAATTTTCATTAGAAGAGGTGCAACAGGTTAGGGGTCCAATAGATGACAAATAACTAGGGTTACAAGTTCAGGAAGTATCAGTCAACTATCTACACCACATGGAGGCAGTAGTTCAACACGTTTCAAAATGGCGGGAGTAGATCCCACTATCAGATTACCAGAGTTTCTTGGCGCATAGTCAAAGGACCCTGAGAAGCATTTATTCATCTGTGAAAATATCTAGGAAGCAAAGTAGGTCACATAAGAGGATACAAAATTCACACAATTGGCTATAACATTCAAAGACTGTGCTTTAGACTGGTACATGAGCCTTGATGTAAACAATCCACAAGGAGCACCAAAGACTATTGCAGAGGTGAAAAATTTGTTGGTAAATGAATTTTAGAAGCCAAGCTCACAAGACCAGTACATGAATGAAATTATTGAGATCAGGAAGAAACTAGGAGAGTCTTTCTGGGAGATTGATCAAAGGCTCAAACATCTGAAAGGTAAGTTGAAGTACTCTATTACTTATATGAAACATAGGAAGTTATTTGTGAACTCGCTATTACCACACTTGAAGTATCCCTTGAGACAATAGAA
Organism: Picea engelmannii; assembly: GCA_009831015.1. NCBI lineage: Eukaryota > Viridiplantae > Streptophyta > Pinopsida > Pinales > Pinaceae > Picea > Picea engelmannii. The sequence goes on from ML801071.1 coordinate 223,210, forward strand.
GTTCCAAACTTGGGAAAAGGATTTGCAAGAAACCATGCAACTCGAAGAAAACTAGTATCTATAGACAGATCCAACAATAGAAGAGATGAAAGAGGATCTAAAGAACCTGACATTTCAGTTGAACCAGAATAAAGGGAAAGATAAGAGAGAAGTTGTCTTGTGTAAATTATGTAGGAAACAAGGACACCATAAGAATGAATGTCCAACATTTGCAAAGTACTTGGACATAAAAGTTCCAAACCTCTTTCCTATAAGAGAACTATGGTGTGAAATTTGTAAGACACACAGGAATGATCGATATCATTGTCTAATGATGAAAAAGTATAAGACAGTGCCAAAACATTCTTACTCCAATTTTTCTAATTCAGTAGGTCACGATGACAAGGACTGAAGAAAACTAGAATTGATGTGAGAGAGAACTTCAAACACCTACACGGTGCAAATAGAGTTAATGTCAAGGAAATCCGCACCTCAGTTCAATAATGTACCACCCCTATTCAATCATGTGCAGTCATAGTACAACAATGTGTAGTCGCAGTATAATAACATGCAGTGTAACCAAATACCCCAATATAATGCACCGCATGGAGATAGAGGTGGATTCAGAGGTGGAGGTCAGGGCAGAGGAGGATTCAGACGAGGAATATGGATAGTATTCTTCCACAATTGTCAACAAACAGAACACTATGCATGAGACTATCCCCTTTCACCTGCGACATGTATGTATTGTCATGCAACAGACCATGAAACAGAATATCGTCCAACATTATTGGGAAAAATACAGGAAAAAAGGAACCAGAACAATCAAAATGTACAGTAGATTTCTTCAGAATCCAAGGATGATGGGAAGAAAATTAACATAGTTACTTGAGGAGGATCCAAGATGGGAAACGATGCAGCCAAACAGGATCCAACTCCACAACAGTGGGTCAAGAAGAACAATGAGCCACAAAATCATTTTGATGCGTAGAAAGAAAAAGAGACGTTTAAGGAAGCCAGAGAGGATATCCTAAAGGAGTACATTGGATCTACATAAATAGCACAGAAAATTTATGATCCACCATTGTACAAGATTATGTCTTCAATGGATCACACCAGTAAAGGAAAACCTTCAGAGAAAGTAAGTAACCTAAAGACTTTTCTGCAATCCTATGTCAAGTTATTGAATGATCCATCATCCATTAAGGTATTACAAAACTTGCTCAAAAGATGCAACACAGAAGTAGAAGGGAATTTATAAGTGTTATCCACATTTTTGGTTATCAAGATGATGACATGTTAATGACATGGTGATAGAAGATCTAACTCTTCTTTAAGATCATTTTCATGAAGAAAGTTACACTTATCAGCTTCTCAAAATTACACTTTTGAAGATAGTACGCAG
>ML801071.1:224693-237145 GCA_009831015.1 Picea engelmannii
GTAAGTACATCATCCTTTTTCTCTTGTCCATTCAATACTTTAGAACTAGGGAAAGAGTAGTATTCTGTCACGGTTTGTTCCAGATCCAGGTGGATCTGAGGAGATTGGTCTGTGTCCGCACTCACGAATTTATCCTTGAACAATAAGGGAAGGAAGTTAATCATATCCATATGAGAAGAAGAACAAGTAGGGAATTCAGGTTAAATGCAAACATTGGGGATTTCAATATGAGAGATGTCATACTTGAATTAGGATCTGAAGTGAATGTCTTACCTAAGAACACATGGCAGTGTATGGGGAACCCACATTAGGGTATTCACCTGTCCAGTTGAAATTAGAAAATCAACATAGAGTATTACCAATTGGAAGACTAAAAGGTGTGACAGTAGATTTGGATGGAGTGTGCACTGTGGAAAAATTTGAAGTTATAGAAATAGTAGATGGCACAACACCCTACCCAAAATTACTTGGATTGGACTAGGAATTTGATAACAAAGTTGTGATCAACCTAAAGACATGGAAAATTACGTTTGAATTAGCAAATTACAAAGTAATTTCCCCACTAGATACCTCAGAAGGAGAAAGGTTTGTAGAGGTGACATGTTTGGACTTGGAAGAAATAAATCAACTATATAGGACTACCACATGAGAAGAAGATTATGTCAAACCAACTGTAGATGGCATACTTAGCTAGAGAAAAATTGCGTCATGTTCCTTAGACTCGTATATAGGTATGGAAAACTGGTAGCAGAGACTACATGAAGTATCCACAAGGAGGTGAGAAATAAGTTGGGTTGGTACAAAGATAAGGGAACCTCCCACTTTTCATGGTTTGAACGACCTAGAAGAATTCTTGACAAACTATGATGAAGAAGTTTTGGAAAATCATAGGTTGTTATCCCTGGATATTGCACTAAAGGAAACACCACAATATGGTGGGGTGTGCACAAGGAAACGATTCAAGACTAGAATCTGTGTAAATGGTTACTGTGCATTAGATTTGGCATAGAACATGGGAACAATATTGCAGAAATATGATGGACGAGGAAGGCCAGTTGAGCACATAGAAAAATGCATAAAAAAATGGAGGTTGACACCACCATAATAATGGCCTCATTGATTTACTAATACATTGGAAGGGATACCAGGGAATTGGTACATAGAACAAGAACTGCGCCTAGGCACTACAAAATTGACAATATTACAACAAAAAAATTTGTTAATGTTTTCATTTGATCATGAGAACCCCAATATCGATTCATCTTTGAAGCTGATACAAGGAACGATATTCTTTTAGGAACATGAGGTGGAAATTATAATAGAATATCAACAACGGAATAGATAGAAAGTCAAATACTTACTCTCATGTTATCATTTTGTAGAGGAAGCACCAGAAGACAATGATCCACGCAACATTCATATAACAGATATTGAAGGTGAGAAAGAGGTGGAAGGTCAATGTATGGAGTCAAAGGCATTTTTTGCACCAATTAAGGTCAAGAAAGTCAACATTATAATAGAACAAAACCCTAAAATGGAAATCATTGGAGACTACTTGGATGAGAAGAAACTATAAAGGATAACAAAATTACTACATGGTAACAGATACCTCTAAATCCAGATGCTTGACCAGTCGGATAGAGACCATATAGGATGAATCTAGTTTATAAGAAAAAAGTGAAAGCAGAACTTGACCAAATGCTAGAAGCTGGTATCATAGAGCTAGTGGAAGAATATGAATGGATCAGTCCCATGGTGGTCCAGGAAAATAAACAAGGGGGAATAATAATTTGTGTAGATATAAGGAAATTGAATGATGCTTTCTTACATGATCCTTTCCCTACCCCTTTTACAGATGAGGTCTTGGAGAATGTGGGAGGCCAGAAAGAATATGCATTCACAAATGGATTCCCAGGTTGTCATCAGATTAAAATAGCTTCAAAGGATAGGCATAAGACTATATTTACAATAGAATAAGGACCCTATCAATAAATGTTTATTCCCTTTGGACTAAACAATGCACGAACTATCTTTTCAAGGGTGGTCATAGCTGTGTTTAAGGATTTCATACATAAGTTATTAGAAGTATATTTGGATGACTGGACTATTTTTAGTCTATTGAAAGATCATGTAGAAGTATTAATACTCATGTTGGACAGGTGTAGGCAATGTTAGATCTCATTGAACATCAATAAATGTATTTTCATCACACCTTTTGGGATACTTTTAGGACATGTAGTGTGCAGACAAGGTTTACTAGTTGACCCTGCTAATATTGTTGTAATTGTGAACTTACCACCACCAAAGTCAGTGCACCAGTTAAGAGCCACACTTGGACATACATGGTACTATAGGAGTTTTATCAAGGGGTATGCATGGATTACCACGCCAATGGAAAAGTTGTTGAAGAAGGACACCAAATTTCACTGGAAAAAGGATTGTCATCATGGATTGGATACTTTGAAGGAGGATATGGTGACAACACCTATTTTAGTGTTTCCCAATTGGGAAAATACATTTCATGTGCATGTAGATGCATCAACAATAGCACTTGGAGCAATTTTTGTGCAACCAAGAGCAGGCGACTTAGATCATCCTACATCCTTTGCAAGCAGAAAATTATTAGACTCATAACATAATTAAAACACAATAGAATGGGAAGGTCTATCCATGGTGTATGTATTGTAGAAATTCAGAAACTACTTATTGGGCAAGCACTTTAAAATGTTCACAAAACATTCTTCCATCCATTATCTAGTCAACAAGCCAATGTTGGGGGGGAGGATATCTATATGGTTATTATTGTTCCAGAAATTTGATTTTGAAGTAATAGTTAAACCAGGGAAACTGAACGTAGGACAAGATCATTTATCAAGGATAACCAATGGAGAAGAACCTACTAACTTAGAAGACAACTTCCTTTAAGCGAAGCTATTTTTAGTAGAGATAGTTGATGAGTACTTTGTTGATATCATTGAATTCTTGAGCACAAGAGTTGTTCCAAATGATTTTAGTACCGTGCAGAAGAAAAAATTGGTAGTTAGAGTTGCAGACTATCAACCAATTACAGGTCATTTATACAAGCTAGGTGCAAATAGAATTTTGAGAAGGTGTTTCATGGAGCATGAATGACCCATAGTTCTAGTAAAATATCATGAAGGTATAGTTGGAGGACACTATGCAAGAAAGGATACTATGTGGAAAGTATTGTGTGCAGGTTTATGGTGGCCAACAGTGTTACAAAAACAAGATCGTGGAGCAATAAAATAAAATAAAAATGTGGAAATAAAACACAAAAGATACACAATATAATAGAGACATAGATATACATGGTTCACCCAGTGTGGGATACATCTACTAGATAAATTGGTAGGTCCTTCCTTTTTGTTATCCAACAAATGAAGGGATACAACCTACAACACACCCATTGTAACTTCATCTTCTTTCTCTCACAGTCTCCTCTCTCAGAATACAATATTTTCAATGATGCATAGCCATAATACATTTCCCTCATAAAAGAGGGTTTCCTTCTAGAGAAACAATTTTAGGGACCTAACCTCCCTAACCCCTCACGTAGATAGAATAATATAATTCCATGTATTAATAAGGCCTAGAAATAAGGAAGAATAAGTCAAATGTAAGAAGACCTAATAGAATATTTTGCTTCTAGAAGGATCTTCCTCTAGATTGTTCTTTTGGATAGATAGATTTAATATAAATAGGAGTAGAGGGTATGAGAAATATTGTCTTGGATATTATTGTAATAGATCTCTACTCTGCTAGAGTTTGCCCCCTCGAAGAGGAAAGTGAACATTACTATCAGTCATCAAAGTGCTCTTCCTAGTGTTATTCTAGTATTATTCTGGTATTGTTCGGATTATATCATTGTTTCTCTACAATTTCTAGCTAAAATATTTATTTTCTGCATATTATTTTCTATCTAGAATACTACAAGTGGTATGAGAGAACCTTCCTCGACAAAAAAATGTGGGTTAATTGTTTTCAGGGTAGAGACATTTTCCGACATCTTAAAGCTACAAATATCTATTGTTACATGTATAAACCCATATTGAGGGAGTCATACACGTAGGAAATACAAGTAGTACTTAAGCGCACATTTGTTGGCCACCCTTGTAACCCCTGTTCGTACCCCTTCGAGTCGTAGTGCATTAGAAAACACCTGTATATGGATCAACCTAGATCTCCTTAACCTATCCATAGATGACGCAGGATGAGAAAATATACGCAACCACCACCTCATGCTCTCCTACTCACAGGATCGTTCAATTCCTCATGCGAGCCGAATTAGCTCTTTCGATTCCTTCGTGGAATCTCTGCTAAAAACCTGATCCACAGGTCCTTTATTTACCCACACGGCTCTTCCGCACTTAACTGTGAGCTTCCTCAACTTAATTTCGAGTTTCGGGGTTTCATGATCCTTGATGTCACGAACCTCTATCCCCGCAATCTCCCGATCACCGATTTGCTTATGCGCTCTCTTTACACGTTAGCCCTCCTGGCTAAGCTCTAGTCCATGTGACCGCTTCTCATAAGACCACAACCTTATATCCTTTCGAGGTTTTGGACTTTCAAATGCCGAAACACACTTGCCCTCAAGATCCGTGATCTGTTGAATCCCTATATGCTCCAAATTCCGCTAGTCCCCTGGGCTAGACATTTGGTCCACATGACCATTATCTCACAAGATCGCAGCCTTGTCTCCTATCAAGGTTCCGCAACTTCAAATGTTGAAGTGATTTTTCCCTTGACTTCCCTGATCTCTCGAAATCCAATTCTCCGCTATGCTGACAGCTGGCCCCAAGTGGCACTTCCCTCCTTGTCGGGGTTTCAGACTTCATGATTCTGAATTGCAAGGACTTCGTGTCCACGGGATTCCCGATATCCCGATCCCTGATTCTTCGATGTGGCTCTCCTATCAGTGCCTTTCCCGAAAGACCTCGATCACTGCCACGTGTCCTTTCAAGATGGATGGCTCTGATCATCTCTTGTTGTTCGTGACTTCAAATGTTCTGGATGCCTCGTCCTCAGATTTCGCAAAATGACGATCTTTGATGCGTCGATTTGGCTTCCTATTGGGAATTTCCCTGATAATCTAGATCTCTGCCACGTACCCCCAACTGATGGACGGCTCTGATCCAATCTCACTGTTTCGGAATTTCTGATACCCCTATGACAGAATCCTCTGTCAACTTAAAACCCCGGTAGCCGATATACCGACGGGTCGCTCGATCTCCGCCACATGTCTCCACAAACGGATGGTCCAGATCAAATCTCGTTGATTCAGGGCTTGAAGTGTCCCAAATTCCTCGACCTCGAGACCTTCGATTCCCCGAGTGTCTATATCCCAATGCTTGTCTCTCGTCGGGACTTTCACCCTCCTATTCACGAAGCTAAACCTCATGTAGCTCCCAACCGATCTGACAGTTGTGAGGTACTTTGCTCTAGATCTGACGGTTCAAATCCGTTCTTCCTGTGCGCTCCTCCTGTGCATCTCTTGGACATAGAAACCAACGGTCCAGATCTCTTTTCCCCACCGATCCGATGGATACTGTGCCCTCCTGAGCTTGCGCACTCCTTCTCCCCAGACTTGGAATAAACTCCAAGTTCCCAAAGGCCTCGACCTTTGTCTTCTCTTCCTCTGTGAGCTCTACAAAATTTAGTCCTCACCTGCGCTCTTGATAACGTTGTTCCTCCTAAGATTTCACTCCTTCTGAATCCTCAAATGATTCTTCAACTCCTGCGCCTCTGCGGAGTCTTTACACACACACAGTGTTTTCTCTCCTAAGCTTCTCACATGCTCAAACCCCTAAGGGATTTTATCTACAACTTCCTTCTCCCTCAGATGGAGAATATAATGCCCTCCTGGTAATCCTTCTACTCAAGCAACCTCTTGCTGACACTGCAGGGTGTTCAGCAACCCTGTGAAGATCCCTCAGTGGATTCTTCCTCTGAATTCCAGAACTCAAAGAGTTCTCTTCTCCTGTGCCTATCTTCACACTGTCTGTATGCCCTCCTGGCAGAGTGTCTTCCTCCTGAACTTCCAACAGTTCTGTCTCCTTCTCCTGTGCACCTATGCACTCACTCGATGCCCACTTGGTAGAGCTCTCAGAATCCTCCGTGATTCTATTTCATCCTGAACTTCTCAACAGAAGTCTTCCTCTATGCATCGGTGTGCATGCGCTCAATGCCCACCTGGAAGAGCTTCTCAGAATCCTTAGTGATTCTGGTCCTCCTTGAACCCACAACAGAGTTCTTCCTCTCTGCACTCCTTGCACCTGCTCAATGCCCACCTGGCAGAGCTCTACAGAACTCCTCAGAGCTTCTATCTGCAACTTTGTCTTCTCCCACATAGCCTTTCCTCCAAGGTATTCAGCAACCTTGAGGTCTTCCTCCTGAGTTGTTGACATTAGTTCCTGTGCCTCAGCATGCCTTTGTATGAACCCGCAGCGTTCAAAAGTGCATCCTCTATGCACGGCTCTCAGAACCCGCAGTGTTCTGTCACACCCTCCTAGTGTGAAGCCTCAAAGACCTTCAATCCTGAAATCAAGAACTCCTGCAAATTCCTAACATACATCTACAACATACATTCATATCATAAAATAGAACACTCACAGACATCCATTCAACACAGAGTCATGCAGGAAAAACTGCTCTTTGTATTAAATATGGCAAATGCCTATACTTACAAGGTGTTCCTGAGCATGGCCTGTAAGAAGGTCTCGGCTCTTCTCTTCTGCTCTCTACTCGAAGATTCTCTCCTACCTCAACTTCTTCGACTTACTTCCAAAATGAGATACTCTAAATATCTTTTACCTGAGGGGGCTCTTCGAGCACTTCCCTCCAACCTACCTACCCTATTCAATTACATTGAATGGGATATATAGTTCGCTATCTGGATCTAGATCTCAGCCATTACACACATTAATGGTTGATCTACTCTATATTTGCACAAAGGCATGGCTTCCTGGCTCAACAACTTAAGCATTTAATTTACATTGAATTCAAATTTAGATGAGGCTGCGCCTCTCTTTTAGTGTGCGATTTGAATTCATTGGCATGGCTGGCTGGCTGGCTAATGTGGAGAGATGCTCCTGTATCAAACTCCTTAGCTGCAAAATCATGAGCTCCTACTCATGCCCTTCCCCTCTTAGCTGTTGGAAATCCTCCTGGATCCCAAACAAACATCTGGAGCTTCCCATCTGCTCCATTCTGTTGTTGCTTCTTCTTCTGCGCTACTACTTCTTCCTTCTTCCTGTTCATCCTCACCTTGCTGACAGTATCTGTTGACCGGATCATCAGCTCCATGATCTCTTCGATCACTTCGTCCAGCTACTCCAGTGGTTGGCTCTATTTTTGCAGTCTCCTTAGCTGCAAAAATTTTTGGCACATGAGCAGATCCCCATGATCTCCCATGCCTCCTTCATCAGTTTCCAACCTCACTTGTTGGATGTGCATGCCCTGCACTTTCACCCTCTCTTCCAGGGATTCAATATGTTCCCATAGATCAGCAAAAAAAATGTTGTCTTCCTCTTCTTCCTCTGCTTTTCCAACCTCCCATGTTGCAGTCTCTTCAGCGTCTTGGCTGAAAATGTTGAGCCATTCCTCGGAATGCTCGTCTTCCTTTTCTTCTTCTTTTGCTATCATCTCCAATGCTACATCTCTCTCAGCTTCTTGGCTGAAAGTAATGAGCCATTCCTTAGAATTCTCATCTTCTTCATCTGCTTAGGAAGCTTCCAAAGTCTGCTCCAATTCCTCTTCTTCCCTGACAGTCACAGCTGACTGTTCTGTTGTTGTTGCTGCACCATCTGCAACACTGAATTCTTCCTCCTCCTGAGAAAATGGTAGGAATACTCCAATTCCCCCAATCATCAGAAGATCCCTCAGATCCTTCTCTACTATCAGCTGCACATGTTGATCCAAACTCATCTCTGAATTTATGAGACTCTCAGACAGTCTCATCTGTTCTGTCAGCTCCTCGAGCTGATCAAAATTCACCTACTCATCCCTGCCCACCTGGCAATATGGGATGCTTTCGCTGCTCTCCTGGCAGATTATGAGATCAACCGATCCCATCTTCATCAGCAACCCTTGCTGAATTGAACTCACCTCTGAGTCCATGAGACTTTCAGATAGCCTCAAATGTTCATCTCTACCCTCCTGGCAATCCGATATGCTTCCACTGCCCTCCTAGCAGTTCTTTAGATCCTCAGCTGATCCCAATTCATTTTCTCCATCGATAAATTTTCCAATTTCTGGTTCGCATACATGAACCACCTTCTTATCCTGTCGCATCCGCAGTTCAAGCTCGTCTATTTCTGCCCTTATTTCAGTGAGCTCTTTATCCATCTCTGCATGCTTTTCTGCCTTGCTCTTCTTCCCAGCATGCCTATGGCCTTTAGTAACCATGGTGTTGTCTCTGTCTTCTCTCCTAGCAAACCTGTTGCTGTCACTCTGCACCAAGAGTGTTACCAGCTTCATCCTACCGTCCTGCTGACTGCTTTCTTGATTGTTGCCTACCTGCAAACAATCACCACAGAGTCTCCAACGCTATGTCTTCCTTTACCTTCTCCCTCTGCTTGAAATATACAAACAAATTTCTAGCTCTGATACCACTTGACGCAGGACGATAAAATATACGCGACCACCACCTCGCGCTCTCCTGCTCACAGGATCGTTCAATTCCTCATGCGAGCCAAATTAGCTCTTTCAATTCCTTCATGGAATCTCTGCTAAAAACCTGATCCACAAGTCCTTTATTTACCCACACGGCTCTTCCGCACTTAACCGTGAGCTTCCCCAACTTAATTTTGGGTTTCCGGGTTTTGTGATCCTTGATGTCATGAACCTTTGTCCCCGTGATCTCTCGATCACCGATTTGCCGATGCTCTCTCTTTACATGTTATCCCTCGTGGCTAAGCTCTGGTCCATGTGACTGCTTCTCATAAGACCGCACCCTTATATCCTTTTGGGGTTTCAGACTTTCAAATGCCGAAACACACTTGCCCTCAAGATCCGCGATCCGTCGGATCCCAATATGCTCCAAATTCCGCTAGTCCCCTGGGCTAGAATTTTGGTCCACACGACCATTATCTCACAAGACCACAGCCTTATCTCCTATCAGGGTTTCACGACTTCAAATGCTGAAGTGCTTTTTCCCTTGACTTCCCCTATCTCTCGAAAGCCAATTCTCCGCTATGCTGACAGCTAGCCCCAAGTGGCACTTCCCTCCTTGTCGGGGTTTCGGACTTCATGATTCCGAATTACAAGGACTTCGTGTCCATTGGATTCTCGATATCCCGATCCCCGATTCTCCAATGTGGCTCTCCTATCGATGCCTTTCCCAAAGGCCTCGATCACTGCCACGCGTCCTTTCAAGATGGACAGCTCTGATCATCTCTCGATGTTCGCGACTTCAAATGTCCCGGATGCCTCGTCCTCAGGACTCGCAAAATGTCGATCTTCGATGCGTCGATTTGGCTTCCTGTCGGGACTTTCCCCGATAATATGGATCTCCGCCACGTACCCCCAACTGATGGACGGCTCTAATCCAATCTCGTTGCTTCATAATTTCTGATACCCCGATGACAGAATCCTCTGTCAACTCAAAACCCCGGTAGTCGATATACCGACGGGTCGCTCGATCTCCGCCACATGTCTCCACAAACGGACAGTCCAAATCAAATCTCGTTGATTCGGGGCTTGAAGTGTCCCAACTTCCTCAACCTCGAGACCTCCGATTCCCCGAGTGTTGATATCCCGATGCTTGTCTCTCGTCGGGACTTTCACCCTCCTGTTCACGAAGCTAAACCTCATGCAGCTCCCAACTAATCTGACAGCTATCGGGTACTTCGCTCTAGATCTGACGATTCAGATACGTTCTTCCTGTGCGCTCCTCCTGTGAATCTACGGGATGTAGAAACCAATGGTCCAGATCTCTTTTCCCCATCGATCCAACGGCTACTGTGCCCTCCTGAGCTTGCACACTCCTTCTCCCCAGACTTGGAATAAACTCCAAGTTCCCAAAGGCCTCGACCTTTGTCTTCTCTTCCTCTGCAAGCTCTACAAAATTGAGTCCTCACTTGCACTCTCGATAACGTTGTTCCTCCTGAGCTTTCACTCCTTCTGAATCCTCAAAGGATTCTTCAACTCCTGCGCCTCTGCGGAGTCTTTACGCACACACAGTTTTTTCTCTCCTGAGCTTCTCACATGCTCAGACCCCTAAGGGATTTTATCTACAACTTCCTTCTCCCTCAGATGGAGAATATAATTCCCTCATGGAAATCCTTCTACTCAAATAACCTCTTGCTAAGGCTGCAGGGTGTTCAGCAACCTTGTGAAGATCCCTCAGTGGATTCTTCCTCTGAATTCCAGAACTCAAAGAGTTCTCTTCTCCTATGCCTGTATGCACACTGTCTCTATGCCCTCCTAGTAGAGTGTCTTCTTCCTGAACTTCCAACAGTTTTGTCTCCTTCTCCTGTGCACCTATGCACTCGCTCGATGCCCACTTGGCAGAGCTCTCAAAATCCTCAGTGATTTTGTTTCGTCCTGAACTTCTCAACAAAAGTCTTCCTCTATGCACCGATGTGCATGCACTCAATGCCCACCTGGTAGAGCTTCTCAGAATCCTTAGTGATTTTGTTCCTCCTTGAACCCACAACAGATTTCTTCCTCTGTGCACTCCTTGCACCTGCTCAATTCCCACCTAGTAGAGCTCTACAGAACTCCTTAGAGCTTCTGTCTGCAACTGTGTCTTCTCCCACACAGCCTTGCCTCCAAGGTATTCAGCAACCTTGAGGTCTTCCTCCCGAGTTGTTGACTTCAGTTCATGTGCCTCAACACGCCTCTATCTGAACCTGCAGCTTTCAGAAGTGCATCCTATGTGCATGACTCTCAGAACCCGCAGTGTTCTGTCACACCCTCCTAGTGTGAAGCCTCAAAGACCTTCAAGCCTGAAATTAAGAACTCCTACAAATGCCTAACATACATCTACAGCATACATTCATATCATAAAATAGAACACTCACAGACATCCATTCAACACAGAGTCATGCAGGAAAAACTGCTCTTTGTATTAAATATGGAAAATGCCTGTATTTACAAGGTGTTTCTGAGCACGGCATGTAAAAAGGTCTCGACTCTTCTCTTCTGCTCTCTACTCATAGATTCTATCCTACCTCAACTTCTTCGACTTACTTCCAAAATCAGATACTCTAAATCTCTTTTACCTGAGGGGGCTCTTCGAGCGCTTCCCTCCAACCTACCTACCCTATTCAATTACATTGAATGGGTTGTCTAGTCCGCTATCTGGATCTAGATCTCATCCATTACACACATTAATGGCCGATCTACTCTACACCTGCACAAAGGCATGGCTTCCTGGCTCAACAGCCTAAGCATTTAATTTACATTGAATTCAAATTTAGATGAGGCTGCGCCTCTCTTTTAGCGTGCGATTTGAATTCGCTGGCGTGGCTGGCTAACGTGGAGAGATGCTCCTGCATCAATAGATAAACCAATTTTCCACCCAAATTTTATAGTTCCACCAAGAACAACACTTGGTGATCCAAAAAGGATCCAGAGAAGGCTAAGAACAACTCAGAACTCACAGAGGAAACTCAGAATGCTTAGAATGGCTCCAATAGATAGAGAAAGGGAAAAAAAATCAAATTTAACAAAACTTAGTGAAAATGGTTTGATCGCGAAGAGTGCGTCGCAATATTTCCAACAGAACAAACGGATGATCAAACAGATTTATGGATTGAAAGATATTCACAGTCAAAGTTTAGTCAACCTAGCCCAGTTAGTAGGGAATGAGTCAATACGGATTGAAAGATATTCGCAGTCAAAGTTTAGTCAACCTAGCCCAGTTAGTAGGGAATGAGTCAACATTCATACTGCTGACATCAACATCCATACGGATGACGTCAACACCTGGAAAACACATGTGGTAGGAGTAGGGAAGTGACAAATGGAATGTTGATGTCATCATGACATCGACATGATGACATGGCAACACCAGAGGCCTCCATGTGTCACCCAGTTTTTAGCATTTTTGACCGATCCATGGACCAATCGGATCATGCCACATCATAGTCCATATAGTATGTATGATGGACATGGCATGATGACATGGAAGGGGGGAGTGTGGCCCAATGAGAGGCTTCCATGTGGTCTGATGCAGGAGCATCCGCACCTCGTCATACGAAGCTGTACTTAGAGAAAGAAAAAAAACCGCAGGGTGACGCCAACATCACGGTTTTGACCATTTTGATGAGCGTCGTCGTTTATATAAAAGCCTCCATATTTAGGCGTACTTGTATACTGAAATAGACCGCGAGAAGATAAGCTCTCGTCCTTGTACAGCAGAGGCACTTATTAGATTTAATGCAGAGAGAGTAGATTTAGTGCAGGTAGATAGGATCATTAAGTTT
>ML801072.1:7783-35544 GCA_009831015.1 Picea engelmannii
TTGTAATTATACCTCCTAGTCTCCTATATATACCAAGGAGACATTTTCATTTTGAATCATCTTGTACTTGAACATTTAAGTGGGGTAAAAGGAGGTTGCCTCCTCGAAGAGGCTTATTATCTAAAATTATCTCTTTTTCAAGGTGTTGAGTACTTTTCCTGAGGTTTTTCTATGCTATATTGATGTTTGGTTCTTAACAGGCTATGTCCATCAACTATTCTCTTCTATATTATCTTGGGTCAAGATTCTTACAAGAACAAAGCATCCAAGTCCCACTCCGCAGAGGACAGGAGATCAACGCACCTTGCTAGATATTCCTTCCTTTCATTACAGCACAAAGCCTTCCACAGTCTATTACAACCACTTGCACTTAGCTATGCAAGTCTCATAGAGTATGCACAAAGCATCTACAACTTTTTGTTGTGGGTGGGAAGTCCCTCCTACAAACTAGCATTAAGGGTTTTATCATGCATGCAGAAATGACCTAAAGTCTCCTACTTCTTACCAACACCCCAATCATAAACCCCATTATTCATATGCAAATACAAGGTTAAAGAGATCAAGTTAATGTACCTTAGTTTCCATGTTTGATGTCGATCCCTTTGACGCTTGGTCGCTCCTTGACTACAACTCTCCTATCAATGTTGACCTGCATTCATAAAAGACAAAAAAAGAACTCCACATGCATATGATCTATAAACTAATGGGTTAGATATTCTATCAAAATATAATAAAATTTAAATATTGACAATCTCATATGGCAGGACGGGAAAAGCACTTCTTTTATTAATCTCACAAGAGTAATTGTACAATAACGAGATCGACTATTGCTCCTCAAATCTGGTCCTAGGCTCATCTTCAACTATGATCCAACTACTTATGTATATGCTTCTCTTCACACAATAGTTGCAAAAGGTTGGGGCAAGGGGAATAGTAAATCGGGTGTAGTTTCTTTGCTATGATTTTCCTCCTTCCAAATTGGACCCCTACCCCTTATTTTATAGGCTAGAAAGGGCTAGGTATTTGGTCAATTGACCAGCTATGGATGGTCAAACGATTTAGTTAACTTACCCAAAACTATGTGTTTCGTCTGCAACTTTCCATTTTTTTGTGATTTTTTAGGTATACGTGGGTTGCAGTGGGTCAGATAGTGTACACACACATTCAATAGTGGAGCAGGGCACGTATGCCTTCAAAAAAGGTGTTTTTTAAGAAGTTATTCAGTAGTGGCTTGGTAAAGAAGGTAAATGAGATGGCCTGATTCCAGGTAAGCATGTATGGTGCATTTTAGGGTTATAACAGATGCCCCCTAATGTGTGAGGTCAGAAGAGAATCTTATGGCCGAAATACATTATCAATGTTCACCAATGTACCAAACAAGTGATCCCAGGAACCAGAATTTGGGAGGTGCCATCTGCAAAATAAAAATTGTCTCACCGAGGCGGGCATATCCATGCTTGGAATGAAATAAAATCATGTCTACCAATCAAATACACTGTAGATCCATGTCATATAACTATATAAAGTGTCTCTGTGAGAAATACACAACGGATATACATCTCGAAATCAAAAATATATACATGTATAGTATCCATCTTCAAGAAGAGAATAAGTCTGGATGGCTAGAGATGAGGCCTTCGGAGCTTGAGCAACAAATTCAAAATATTCACAACCTAGGTAGGAGTGTAATATGAGTGTACGACTTCACTACGCATAGGTCTCCGACGGCTTGTCAAGAACGGACTAGAGGATTTTGATGATCAGGTTGAGGGCTTCATGGATTTCAAACAAAGACTTGATTGGGATTTTGGTATGACCAGGCATGAGGGTAAGAGACAATCTGCAAAGGGGGCCAACTTAAGCTTGGTAATAACTTGCCTTGGACAATAGTATGACAAAAGGTGAGACTCACGCAACATGATATTTTGACATAAGTTCACAAATCAGGAGGCATCACAAACTCTCCATATGTTTTGAAGAATAATAAAATAGAGGAGGAAACAACTCTATGTAGTGAGAACAACTTTCTAAGGTCATAATAAATCCCAAGGCTTGACGAAAAAATGGAAGGATATGCTTTGTCCAAGGGCTACTCATTGTGCTTCCAATAAAAAGAAAATACTTTTCCCTTCCTCTTTTTGGGTTATATTTGAACTTTTTTGTCTTTTCCAATAATTTTGGAAAGCTTCAAAAAGAATAAAAGAATGCTACGTTACAAAGTAGGATCGAGTGTCACGGACATACTATTTCCAAGCGCACATAACACATGGATGCTTAGGTAAAAGGGACAAGGCATGCTTCAGATGGTTCAGTTGAGAGAAACATGGTTCCGGCATTAGGCCAAAGATGCAGGTATGCAAACGCAATTAATAAGACACACAATGGTAACATCCTTCGATGTAATTTTAACAAGCCTAGAGAAGGTAAGCTCAACGGTTTTTCATATTTAGAGAGTTTGAAAAATCGTAAAAGGAGACTCCAATGGGGTAACTTTTTGAAGATATTCTAGTCGGCTCGAAAAAGGGGTAAACTAGCACTGACCAGATGTCTATTCAAAACCATTTTAATGAGTGTGATAAAGAAAAGATCACTCGACGATTTTTTCATTTTTAAGGAGTCTGAAAAAAGATTAACTATGGACTCCGTCAGGAATGTTCTTCTGGACCAATTTAACGAGTGTGAAAGAATAAGGTCACTCAATGATCTTTTCAATTTTAGGGATTCTGAAAAGAGCTTAAATATGGACTCCATGGGGGTTCCTTTTTCGTAAATTTAGTCCCTCAGGCCCGAAAAAGGCTTAAAATAATACCCGAGAATATTCTTCTAGGGAACCGAAGATCCTAGAGTATACCTTTGTTTTTACATTTGACCATCCGTACTGAAAAAGGGATCAACTACTGTTGGATATACGTGACTTCAAATTTCATTTTAGCGAGCATGAAAGGCCATAAGATCGCTCGACAATCTTTTCATGTTTAGAGGGTCTGAAAAGGGCTTAAAAGAAGACCCGTTGTGTTTTGGGAGTCCTGAGGGTGAGGTCAAGAGTGATAATTTATCATGCAAATGAGGCAAAAACTCGTAATAAGGATAAACTAATAAGGACTCCCAATCTTGTAGTCATTAATGATAGCATGTATGTCAAAATGCAACCAGAATCTATCTAGGGCATCCACGAAGGGTTAGGCTCTACCATTAAAATACGACACTTATAAAGAAGCAATGATGGGTCTATGTCACAAATCACTGGGATCAATCCTATGGCATAGTGATAAACACAACAAGATGCAGAAAGTGGAGGTGGAATCCTAACTCAAATGCAACAAGTTGGAAAAAATGACTTTTTACCAAAGGACCTTTAAAAAGACACAAATCTCCAAAAAGTTTCCCAATACCCAAAGTAACACTTATCGTAACAACCCATAGAAAACTCATGAACCATACAAAATGATTTTCAATTTAGAAATAATGACAAAAGGGTCCAAAAATTGACAAAAAGTGGCCAAAAAGTCTATAAATAGAAGTTGACAACTCATTATCAGTATTGCAAATTGAGAAATTGACTAAAATCCAAAAAATACCCCCTTTGTAAAAAGAATTGATTATGTGAGCTTCAGTGGACGAAAGGAACTTCTGCTTGGACCAAGTAAGTACATACTAACCCCCCTTGCATTTAAATACTTCATTTAAGAATTTCTTTTTGTTTTTTGAGGGGGCACTGACCTTTAAAAAGGTCGGTCCTACGTACACACGGGAAGTCTTATGACAACCCGTGTGTGCACGCATGCAAAGGAAAGACTGCATGCATGCAAATGTGACTGTGTGCATTACAAACCATGTGTACCCTCTAAGATAAGACAAATTTAAAGAATGAAAGGGATAATCCCCCCTGGACTTGTCAATTGTAGGATGTATGTTCACTGGAGGGAGAGGGAGCATGAGGATATTGATTTTTTGGTCGGTGAGGAACCTGTTGCTACTATTGCTTTGGTGCAATGTGGTTTGTTAAAGTTCTTATAGTTTCCTTTCATGTGGGAACAACCTAGGCTGCTGAACACCTTAGTTGATTATTGACATCCGAACGCAGAGGCCTTTATGCTTGAGGGACATTTGTTGACTCCAACGACTCAGGATATTTTCTTTCTGACTGACCTCTCAAGGAGAGAGGAACCAGTCAATTTTCGCACTTTTCCCTTAGGGCCACACAGTATAGCATAGTTGATTGGACTCCATTATGAATCTAGTACAAACAAGATGGGCACTCAGGTGCCAATAAAAAAGATCTCATACCTATCACTAAAAGTGATAGATTTTCTCATTGGGCGGATTACAGGATCCACAACTTTGCATCAGGCTTCCCGGGCACACATGAATTGTGCAGTTCAGTGTTTAAATGCATAGGTTTTTGATTGGAGTACCACTTTACTAGAATGAATGAAGAGGCATCTTACAGAGTGTCTCATGCAGAGGCAAAGGAACTTTGGGTTTGGGACTATTCTCTGTGCTTTATTCTTCAAGAGAGTACTGAGTATTAGCCCAAGGGAGACAGTAAGAGGGCATATAGCCTCTTCTCCAACAGTAAACAGATGGGCGGTGTTGTTTCTGTGATAGGGGGGAGGGATAACTATTGAGGCCTTTGATGACAAGTTTTTCGACTGGTGGTCTCGGTATATTTCGGTGATAGAGGACTATCCTTATGTCGGAATAGACTTTTCTAGGGACCCTGACATGGGTGTACCTCCCGGAGTGGTACGAGGAGAGTTAGGTATGATTTTATTTTTCTTTTTTCAAGTTTATTTAATTTTTATGTTTTTATATATATCATTTTTTGTATATACCAGAGTATATGACAATTAGGTGTTTATTATGTGAAGATGTGGGGCCAGTGCATCTAGCGAACTTCATGAGGAACAGGTGACGACCTCGACCAGAGGCAGGACCACCTGCAGCTATCAGACCAGTAGTAGCAAGGGGACCTCTAGCCGAAGAGGCTAAGAGAGTATTGAGATGGGTAGAGAGGAACTTTACCTCGCTCACTCGTACAGTCCTCATGGCAGAGATCGAGGATCTGTCACCATCCATGCAGCCTCATGTAGTGGGGGCACCACAGATGTGGGTCCAGCTTTTTCAGCTTTTGGAAAATGTCGTTGATCATTATAACAGGGCCGATAGGCCCCGCCCTTAGTTATATTGGACTGCTTACGTTCCGAGGGAACTATTTGTATATTTTTTAGGGCATAAGCCCCATGACTCCTTACTAGACGTATTTTTGAGGCACTTGCATCCACCCATGTACTCTGATATTTTTGGTATTATATATGGATTTTTATGTCTTTTTTATGTCTTATGGATTACCTATACTTTACAAATGTATTTATATGTGCATGTGTATGTATTTCTTATATGTGTGCAAGATACCAATATAATATTCGATTAGCTAGAGTATCTGTAACTTGATTTAATCTCCTAGGAATATGAAAATATGTAATATAATCAAAGCTTCGTTCTAAGAGACGCACCCTAAGGAACTGTTGGTGTAGATTAGGATCATGAACACAGTAGACTCCATTTAACTGAGACACAACCATCTGAGCATCTAAATAGACCCAAAGGTGAGAGATACCAAGTGACAAAGCGTCACAAAGTAAATCAATAACTGTGCTGTATTCGGTGACATTCTTTGTGGTTTCGCCTAAACATATACCTCCTGAAGATAGAAACTAGCCCTGAGGTGTGAAAATCACCCAAGATGTGGAGGCAAGACTCTGAGTGTTTCAACTAGCATCATCGACGAATCCAATGAATACCTCTGATTCACTTGACATCTGTCATAGTGAAAAAGGTAACATAAAAAACGACACATCCATAAAACCAAAAAAAAACAAAAAGTAATAGTACAAAGACTATACATATGTTACAAAAATTCACCCAAGGCGACCCACCTATGAGTAATACTTCTTAAGGTAGAGCCAATTTCTAGGGTCTGCCAAAACATTTCCCTCAAAGTCCACCAGACGATAAGCACCCATCTGTAGTACTTCTTTCACAATGAAATTTCCGAACCACATGGATTTGAACTTGCTTGCCCCAAGGGGGTCCTTATCTTGGTCATAGACCAGGGCAAGGTTGCCTTCAGAAAAATTTGAGGATGAACAGACCGATCATACTGACACTTGAATTTTTGTTTGCGAGCCTCGTTAGACAAGGCTGCATCACGATGTTGTTCATTGAGGTGTTTGAGGTATAGTAATCGTTCTTCAAGTGGTGAAGTATCTGGAAATAACTGTACTGGCAACTTTAAAGATCGGATCTAGCATTCTATGGGAACGACTGCTTCCATCCTGTAAATGAGTTGAAAAGGTGAAAACCCGGTTGCAGTCTTAACAAATGTTCGGTAAG
Organism: Picea engelmannii; assembly: GCA_009831015.1. NCBI lineage: Eukaryota > Viridiplantae > Streptophyta > Pinopsida > Pinales > Pinaceae > Picea > Picea engelmannii. Next base: position 14,180 of record ML801072.1, read on the forward strand.
CCCATAATGTTGAATATAACACCAAATGCCAATTTTACTTGTCCGAATTGATCGTTCGTTGTAGAATGGTTTTAAGAGATTTATTTATAGCTTCCACATGACCATTCACTTGGGGGTAATAAGGTGATGAATGTTCCTACCACAACCCAATATTTGATGTTAACTCGGTCATCATTTTGTTATGAAAGTGACTTCCATGGTCAGTGACAATCTCTCTCGAGACGTTGAACCTTGTTATTATCTAGTTGAACAAAAAGAGAGTTGTTGTATCCCTATCATATTTGAACCTTGGCATAGCTTTGACCCACTTGGTGAAGTATTCTCCTACTACGATGATATAACTGTGCCCCCTTGATGAAGGGGGGTTTCATGTAGTGTAACCAATCCCCCATTTAGTGAAGGGACCAACGGTAATAACGAGAAACATGGGAGCAGGGTGTTCCCTCATCTTCCGAGAGAATATCTGACATGGGTGTCACTTCTTGACCAATTCAACATAATCTTTGATTAATGTCGGCCAGAAGTAACCATCTTGTAGAATATTTTGGGCTATTGCCAACCTAGACAAATGATCGCCACATGCTCCAATGTGGAAATCATTAAGCACAATTTCTTCATCTTCATGAGTGAGACATCGGTGAATAATGCAGTCTACACCTCAACGATACAATGTGTCCTCGAGTATGAGATAGTTCTTAGCCTAATGGTGTAGACGGTGACACTCATCATAAGAAGCAGAGGTGGGATAGTTCAAAGTCTGTAGATAGACAAGGACATCTCCATACAAGGGGTCGAAAGACACGATCAAAAACATGTCTCCTTTGATAGGCGACTCGTCAGGTATAACATCACCTGATTCAATCGGAAGTTCCGATATGAGTTCCGCGAAGACCATCGACTTTTTGGATTTCACCGAAACGAATTCCAAGTCAAATTCCTGGAGGATAACTATCCATCGACTAATTTTTCTGTCGATGACTCTTTGTGTAAATACATATTGAAATGGATTCACGACGGAAATGAAAATGGTCTTGTGAAACAAAATATAATGACGAAACCATTGGACAGCATGAACTGCTACCAGTGCAAGTTTTTCAATATGGGAATAATTGAGTTCCGGTCCAACTAGGCCTCGGCTCATGTAATAAATCACATATTCTGAGAATAAATCATCCTCCTGAAATAAGACCATACTGATGGTCAAATTTGCAGTGAGCAAGTATAATAGGAAATATTTATTATAATTGGGTGGCCGAAGAAGAGGGGTTGATATGAGGGCACTTTTCAACGCTGGGAAAGAGTGTTGAGTGGCTTTGTCCCAATTAAAAGGAACATCCTTCTTCAATAAACGCATAAAACCCTTTATGATCTCAGCATAGTTTGCGATGAAACGCCGTAGAAAATTCACTTTTCCTTGCAGATTCTAAAGCTAAGGTATAGTGCACGGGGGAGACAATTGAACTATTGGCTTAACCTTAAGAGGATCAACCATGATCCCTATTTTCAAAATGATGGAACCTAACAGACGACCTTATGTGATGCAAAAACTTCACTTGTTTGGATTCAAGCAAATTCGGTAGTAGAGACACCATTCAAGGATAAGTCGAAGGTGTTCTGGATGATCATCTCTCTTAAGAGATAGTGATGCTAAATCATCGAGATAAGCCTTGACTATGTGTTTGAGGTCGTGGAAATAAAAATACATGGCCTTCTTAAACGTAGCTCCAACATTTTTCAAACCAAAAGGCATCTTACGATAAGAGAATGTACCCCATGGACAGATGAAAGTGGTTTTGTGTTGGTCTTCAGGTTTGATTTGTATCTGATTATATCCCGAAAAACCATCCATGAATGAAAAGGCTTTGCATCCTGTGCATTCATCAACTATCTGGTCAATAAACGATGTGGGGAAATTATCTTTTGGGAAGGCCTTATTCAGATCATGGAATTCCGTACATACGTGAATCGTGCCCTATTTTTTATTGACTGGCATGGGATTTGACACCCATTGAGTCAACTAGATGGGGTAGATGAAATCACCTTTAAGTAGTTTCTCTACTTCAGCCTCGATAGTTATTGTTTTCTTAGGATTGACCGGATGAAGATTCTGGTGGACCGGATTGATATTAGAATAAGTCATGATTTCATGTTCGACAATTCTTGGGTCTATGTCTGGCATTTCCCTGTAAGACCAGGAAAACACGTCGCAGAATTATTCAAACAAATCTGTGTAGATTTGAATCTCCTCGGGGGAGAAATCCGCTCCGACGAAGATATTCTCCATGACACCAGGGGTTCTGGAGATGTCATTAGGTATCATTTCAGATATTGTTTCCATATTTCCTTCATCATAAATAGCATGCCAAAGGATTGATAGGAAAATCTTTATCTCCATTCATAGTCAGAGTGAATTCACCTACTTCAATTTTTCTTAACTCTGGGATGAAGTAAGATCTATGATGAAGATCATCCTAGGGTTTGTCTGGACTAGTCATTGCCTCAATAATCACTTTGTATGAAGGCAAGACTAAGTCTAAAGAAATCTATATCAGCCAAGGAACATTGAGCCCAAATAGGCTCAAGCACCATATCTAACTCTTGCATTGGAGTTGGATCGAGGTCGGTAGAAGCTCATTGAACGATTGAGTATGCAAATTATGTCATGGACAAAGACATGGACATGCCATGGTGCTCTGTCCCTTCCATCATAGTGGATGGGGAAGGAAGAGTCCACAGATCGTAAAAGTACATCGTGTGAAACGACGAGAATTGAAAATTTTCAGCCTGAGGCTGGTCGGGGACAGCCGTCATATAATGGACATTGTCGGTCTGAGGCAAGTAATCGAAAGTACCCGTCAATGATGGTCACAAACCAACCCCTAAATTGACGATTCCAGGCTAAGGGTTATCAATCATCAGTATCGTGGAGACTTCCAATGAAGGGTCAGGAGGAGAGAAGGATAATTGATCAATGGTCACAATCCAACCCTCGTGAGGAAACAACAAGACCCAGAAAACTATCGTGACTACTGCTCGCATAGCATAGGTCCAACTCCTTCCTAACAAAAGATTGTAGTCGAGGGACACATTGACCACTTCAACTTCGACACACACGGTTTTTCCCCCTAACTGCATAGGGAAAGAGGGAATGATTCCATGTTGTCGGAAAGAATGACCGTCAAAAGATGTAAGTAGAGTAGGTGATGGAGACAAAATGGGTTGGTCGATGGCCTTCCAACACACCAAGGAGATCACACATGTTGAGGCACCCTCATCCACCACTGTACAGAAAGTCTTCGGGGTAAAAGTTTTCATGGTGTAAGCCACTACTGTTTGAAAAGAGACATGGTAAGGAAGACGAGGTTTTAAGTCAGTGGTATCAAGAATGATTGTTCTTGGATTACAAGTTTCAGCAGAGCCTAAGGAAGCTAACAGTGCCTTTCTCTGGGAAGGGCAACTCTGGAGGACTTCCAAAGCAGAGATCGCACAAGGAGTTTCTTTACAAATCCTCCACCACAAAGTAGTTCTGAGTGGCCCTTACGTTTGGGTTGTAAGAATATTTTTTGAACGCACCCTTTGGGATGCACATCATTGCTTTTCCCAACGTCTTCTCAATCTGAAGAGGAAGAGGTGGGTTTTCGGCTTCTTTACCCTTCTCAGAGGTGCCTGGATTTTTGTAATCATGTGCTCTAGTCATTATATAGGAATCACCTTTCATCATATACACGTTTGTGGACAAAGGGTTACTTGAAGATGGAGGGGGTCCTTGAATGCCCCATTCCACACTCAAGGAGGCTTGAGTTATATTTTTCCCGTGTGGGAATGGGTTCATTAACATGGCATGTTGTTGTTGTGCCAATAAATTATGGGCCTCCACAAGCCAAGGGCATTGATGGCTCAGGTGGTCTTCCTTGAAAAGATTACAAGGATACTTTGATTTCTTCTTTTCAGTGTCACCCCTGCCAGCATTATCAGTGGGTTTCTTATCCCCCTTACCCTTTTTTGGTTGTTTCTTATTTTCATCAGGCTACTAGGTGGGCTTCGAGTTTGTTGTTTGCACACTGTGTACATCTGAATTTTGGGTAGGGGGAGCAGTCGAACCAGTGGTTTGGACGGTTGTTGTCTGTTGTATCGGCAATTATTGCAATTTATTTGGCAATGGATCAGTGGGATGGGTTTGTGATGAACCAATAATTCCATTAGCATGTGGTCCAGACCTTTGCCTGGTTTTGTCAAGGATTGACCTTGGTGCATCTGGAAAAATATCGTAGAGTAAACTAGACTAAGAGTAAATTATCTCTAGTTGTTGCGCTCTCATTATTGCATCTTCCTCAGAAAACACTCTGGATGTTGCGACGTCTTTAGATAACTGGGGTACCAAAGACTTAAGGAACTACTCTAGCAGGAATACTAGTGGGACTAGCACTTTGATCAAAATTTTTGCATCTCCATTATAGAATGTGATCCGAGATATGGTCTACTTTTGTCTGCTCGAAATTGGCCAAAAATTCAGTGTCGATGTCGTATCTCACGGGTAATTGGAAATGGATAAAGAAATCCATTTCCAATTCTCCAAAGGAAGAGTATCGTGAGCGGTCGAGCTCGATGTACCATTTTGCAGCACTCCCTATGAGAGTGAGTTGAAACAATCATAATTGAATAGAGTCGTCTCTTAATGAGTTTGGCAAGCACCATAAGTGGAAGGTAGTCATGTGATCACCAGGATCTTCATTAGGATTGGCCTCGAACTTTGGAATGTCTAAAGGAAACTTGTTTGGCATAGGAGGCCACCTCGGATCGTGATAGATGGGATCATTTAAGAGCCTTGTTAAATCTAGCAAGTGCAAGGTTTCCAGAAAGGGTAGTTTGGGTTGTAGATTGTAGTCAGGGAAAAAGGAGACCAGGGTTTGATTGACACCAGGTTGGCAGGAAAAGTTAGTTTGTTGGCCAGGGCTCTAGTAATAACCATGACCATGACCATCCTAGGGATTGGGCGCTTACTGAGACATCATCGGCTGGTTCCAATAATAAGGTGTAAAGCAATGAGATTTCATCGCATTCCAAGGATTTTGGGAGGGGTTTCCCGATGCCAATCCGACGGGCATAGGCGTTGGGCCTTGCTCAAGGTTCCACTAGGTATGGAAGGGGTTTCTCCTGATCGAAATCCCTAGCAAGGGGACTGGTCGCTGCCATGGATTCCAAGATCCTTGTGAGGAAGGAATTCCTAAGTGTGCCCCCTATGCAGGAATAGTACCTTGTAAAGGATGTGGTTGTCCATAACCGAGGTTTCACCTGGCCGAAACAACAGCTGACAAAAAAACATTGTTACCAAATGCGCCGAAAAAAGAGAAATGTGTCAAACCAACTGACATGTTATAAGGAGGGAGTGCTTGACCACCTGCTCCAAAAACATTTACGTTGGGCCCGATGGAGTGTGGAGGAACACCATCGAGCGAGGGGGACGAAGGGGGTATATGACCCCCGCCATAAGGGAAAGCAATAAAGGGAGCTGAAGTGCCCCCCATAGATCCTTGTAGAGGATCTTTGGAAATCCCTACCCCAGACCTAAATTCTGTAGAGTGGAGGAGGAAAGTACAGTACTCATACCGAAGCCAGGCATACCAAAAGGAGAGCTTGTCATGTTCTAAGTAAACATAAAAATGATTTCCACCATAGACAGAATCAAATCATTGCCCAAGGTAGAAGAAGTCGAGACCATGGTGGCCCAGACCGACGACGATTGGTTAGGAGGTGGAACACCCCCCATAGTGACAGTCGTGAAGGAAATATCAGTATTTCCTGAAGAAGTGGCAGTGTTTTCTTCCATTTTTGCTAGTGACACTACCGAATGCTCATAAGGTAGAAACTGTACGACAATGGGCACTGATAGATCAGTGATGGGAGGGTTATATGGACCAAGAGCCTCCACTCCAAAGTTAGAAATGATTGGTTCCTCCAAAATCAAAAGTTCTCCTCTCAAAGATGGGTTGGGCACAGTGTCCTCTAACCTAGTTGTCTCAAAATACCCTTGTTGGTCTAATTTTTTCCTTAGTGGTGGCAGGGGGGGGTTCAATTTCAACCAACAGCAGGCCCAGAAGCCTCCACGACTGACAGAACTGATCCGGATTATTTTTAGCACGAAATGAGAGAAGAGATATAACAAATAAATGCATAAAGATATTGTAGATATTAAATAATATAACACAAATGTATCAGAGATGCAAACATAAACACAGATATACAGTAATACACGATTTCTATTAATGAAAGAAATGTATAGAGACTATAAAAATACAGAGTGAAAGACTCACTAGAAAGGTGGCAGCTTATCTCTGAGAAGACATGTGATGGTTACTCGCATTCGCAAGAAGATGATTATAGTAAGGCTCTGAAGGCCTTTTTACAATAAGTAGGAATGCCAAAAACCCTAGACATCCAAAAACCTAATCCTAGGAGATGAAGCGCCAAAAGTCATGTGGGCCCCGTTTGGGTAAGTGGGTACATCAACTTCCTGGGGTCGTAACCTTTTCATACGATATCCATTTTAGGCATGTGATAGCTCGTTGGAAAGGTATCATTGAGGAGATTCATTTTGGAGGCTCAATCATGCCTTTGGATATCATTGAAAACATTGATCTCAAAAAACCCTCATTTGGGCCCTCAAAATGGCCCTGGAAGTTAAAAACTGCTAAAAATAGTAAATTGCCAAAATTGCCAAAAAATTGTTTTGAGCCGGCCAGAAAAGGTGGGTGGCCACTGATATCCATCTAGATCAATCCTCCCTCCTTAGGAAGCAATGGTCTCCATTTCATTGAGTTCCCGGGGGAGAGGGAAAAGCGTTTGTTGAATCTGCATCTTGGTGAGTTGCTTGCCTTGCTGGAGATGTCGCGTTGCTCAGTTTCTGGAAGTCTGTCACAAACCTATTGAGGCTGAGGTTGTTCAATAAGTCAGGATACATGAGAGGACGGTGTGCATAAGGAATATTTGTTCTTTTCTGCAACCTTTTCGACCTACTTTTATTGGATAGAAGGTGCTTGGGACGAGGTTATAATGGTTCCAATGTCCTTTTGTTCCCCTTTTGAACAGATTGTGAAGAAGTTGAATTTTGCAGTATGAGATACTACCTTGGGGCACTTTTTTGGTGGAACAGTAGTCAAAACTACCTCTGGTATTCTATAGAGATGAGCCCCCAAAGTAACAATGACACCGCGGGGTCGAGACTCATAAACAGCATGGTGCTTCCACATATATGGTTGGCCCAAGAGAACATCACAGACATCTAGTGGGGAAACATCACATAATACCTCATCCTTGAAGGGATGGATATCGTATGACAATCGACACTGCTTGCTGACACAAACATCTCATCCTTGACGAAGCCACTCGATGTTGAATGTCTATTAGTGTGGTGTTGTTGACAATCCCAACTGTTTGATGACCTCTGCTGAGATGAGGTTCTTCTGGCTTCCGCTATCAACAATAAAATGCAACGGGGTCGCCTTCACCCACATCTATGAATGAAAAAGGTGATCCCCCTCTTCAGGATCTGTTGGTTCTTCTGGTTGAATTTTTGTGGTCGCGACAATAGCAGTGAGGTCTATGTCAATGACCTATCCTTTACTAGTGTTTTCAGAATCAGATTATGAATCAGGTTTCGGCTCCTTGTCTTTGATCTCAGCCACCAATGACTGTTTTGAGTGACATTCATCGGTGTTGTGCCAGGGGATTTTTTGGAAATCGCACCATTTTCTGGTGTCCTTCTTTTTCTTCCCATGACCCTTATTTTCATGTGTCTTGGACTGGTTTTTAGGAGACTATTTGTTAGGGATGCCTTTGTCATACTTTGGTTATTGTGGATTTACAGATCTGAAATCCTTTTTGTTCTGGTGCTTAAATTTCTTCTCTATTTTAACATCATATCGATAAGCAGCACTGAGTGATGAGATGTCTAGAAAATCCATTTCAGTCTAGATGTATCTATGTAGAGCCCCATGGTATTTCAGAACCAAATGTCGCTCGGAGTCTTCGATACCCAGCTCAGTGTGCAAGGTATGTAAGGTATTGGTGAACTCCGGAACTACTTGGCCCCTCTCTTGCCGTAGTGTGGTCCATCTCATGTACTGGTCCTCATAGTTTCCAACAGGGTAATACTGTTCCTTTACCGCATCCACAAAAATATCCCAAGTGGGATTGGCCCCATATATTTCAGACTCCACTGTGGAACTCTGCTCCCCATAAGTTTACCACCAATGTTTGACATGGGGGAGAGATTTAAGGAGTGCAAAGGTGATCTTTTATTTGTCGGAAAATTTGTGAACAGAGAAATAACCTTTTAGAAGATTTAACCATTTGTCTAGGGCTTCTGCATCTATCTTTCCTTCAAATAAAGGAATATCAAAATTAAATTATATGTTGAAAGGTGAGTTTCCTCCAAAGTGGCCACTTGATGAAGATGCACCTATTTCTATTGAAAGGCATTGAAGGATGTGGGAAAAATTCTCCATCATTTCGTCCCTCTGTCATCTGAGAGCTTGCTCAAGCAACAGACTGATAGGATCGTCTGCTCTATCATTTTTGTTTTCTTCCACCATTTTGGGTTTCTTATGTGTGTGAGAGATATTGTCCTTAAGAGAGACAAGATTGAGACCCAACTTTCTATACTCAGACCTCGTCAGGGACATGCACTGGAAAAACAATCAAGAACAGCCTGCTCTAATACCACTGATCCGGATTATTTTCGGCACGAAATGAGAGGGAAGATATAAAAAAGAAATGCATAGAGATATCGCATATATTCAATAATATAACATAAATGTATCAGAGATGCAACCATAAAACCAGATATACAGTAATACATTATTTCTATTAATGAAAGAAATGTACAGAGACTGTAAAAATACAGAGTGAATGACTCGCTAGAATGGTGGCAGCTTATCTCTGAGAAGAGATGTGACAGCTACTCGCATTCATAAGAAGATGATTACAATGAGGCTTTAAAGGACTTTTTACAATAAAAAAGAATTCCAAAAACCCTAGACATACAAAAACCTAACCCTAGGAGATGAAGCACCAAAAGTCATGTGGGCCCCGTTTGGGTAAGTGGGTACATCAACTTCCCAGGGTCGTAACCTTTGCATACGATCTTTGTTTTAGGCATGTGATAGCTCGTTGGAAATGTATCATCGAGAAGATTTATTATGGGGGCTCAATCATGCCTTCGGCTATCATTGAGAACCTATATCTCGAAAAACCTTCATTTAAGCCCTCAAAATGGCCCCGGAAGTTAAAAACTGCTAAAAATAGTAAATTGCCAAAATTGCCAGAAAATTGTTTTGAGCCAGTCGGAAAAGGTGGGTAGCCACTGATATCCACCTAGATCATAAGTATAATCAATATTGATGCTATTCTTCTTCATCGTTGCCTCTAAAGATGCCATCTTCTTGAAACATTTGGACTCATCATGACCATATTTATCACAAAAGTTGCAATGTCTGTCAGTCTTCTTATTTTTATATTTTTCTCATTTATCACCATTGGGAGAGGAAGTTGTCTGAGTGGGTTTGGGACCCTTATATTGCTTTTTTTTTGTGGTGGGGATGTTTCTTCTTGGAATTCTTGGGTTTATCTTTCTGATGGACAACTAAGTCTTTGTTGGAGGTACTTGCAGTGTTGATCACTCCAAGTTGTACTAGCTTATCTTGATCTCTAATCAAAGAATCAAAAAAGTTATCAAGACTGGGTTTTTGATAAGTTGTCCCTAGATTCTTTTGCATGGCATAAAATGTAGATACAAACACAAAATAAGCATTACCTAGTTTAGAAATAATAAGATAGATGCAACGATCTTCTTCTATATTTATCTTACATTCTTCACATAAAGTTCTGAGTGTTTTAAACTTAGATAGATTATCTTCAATGCAATAAAAATCACTTGGAATTAAAGTTAGTAATTTATATTCTAATTTTTGTGCTCGAATAATATTATGTTTACCAAACACAGATTCAATACTTTCCCAAGCTTCTTTGGGTTTATCAATTGATTGAAGGTGGAACCTTAAATTAGGAGAGATGGACATTCCGATTAATCCATGTGCTTTGTTATTCCTATTATCCCATTTGAATTTCTTATCAACATAAGTGGGTGTTGCTTCATTTCCTAAGGTAATCCGGTACAAGCATTTACTTCTTAATAAATCCTCCATATGAGATTTCCATTGGAAGTAGTTGGTGCTAGTAAGTAAGAGATTACTTGTAGAATCCATATTAAATATGAGGATAATATGTATTTAAAAACTAAAATTGATGATCTAGATGGAAAGATCTCGAAAAATTATGCGGTTTTAAAAAAAAAGGCACTAAAAATGGACTTCGTATGTGAAAGTTATGCTCTTTAAAAAAAGGCATAAACGATAACCAAAGGACCACGCGATGGTGTAAGTTGTTTTATGAAGTGACCCAATTTTATAAAGAGAAGTGGGGATCATTTTTACATTGAAGTTACTTTATAAAAGAAAATTTGCATGCAAAATAAATAACTCTAAAATAAAATATTAAAGCTACTTATAGTGATTCACTTTTATACTTGAAGTGAAATACACTTTACAATTTTAGCATGAACTTTTTCAAGAAAAGTAAAAAAAAGAGAGACTTGAACTCAAGACCTCTTACTTAATAAAGAAATTTTTAACCAAATGGGATAGCAAAACATATTGTATTGTTTCACAAGAGGATTGTTGTTGTTGTTTTTGTTGTTGTTGTTGTTGAAGATGGCCTTGGAGAGTGTGCTCAAAAAAAAAAAAAATCACACAAGAAAAAAAATTCACTTCTCCATGAAAACAAGGGTTAGATCTCGTTTAGTTTACCCGGAAGATGCACCTTTTCCTATTTGTTTCTAATTTTCCAAGATCGCACAGGGCGCAAGGAAAAGAGAATATGCATATCTAAAAGAATAGAAACCCGGAAACAAATAATATAAAACCAAAATAATACTTTGAAAAAAAAATTAAAACGCATATTCATGCTTTATACCTCTGGATATGACTGTAATGGTCGTATCTTGGGTAAACGAAAACCTTTTCGAGTGAAACGAAAAGTGTTCCTGACTAAAACAAGTTCTCAAGATGCAATTGAACATTCCTCTTGGCCCATAAATGTACAAAAATGACATAAAATGGAGATGAGGCAACTCGGATTCATGATCTCGATCTACAACAGGAGCGGGTCTTCAAACAGGCTCTAATACCATGTTCGAAAACACAAGTATTCCAACAAAAGAATAACACCTTCAGTAAACACTCACATAACCAGATCAAATATCAACACACCGATGCTTTCACGTGGTAAAACCCCTATGGGGAAAAATCCACGGTGACAACCAATGCGACCACTTGGAGCAGTTTATTAATGCAAAAGAAAAAGATTACAAAGATATTTTACAAGAGAGATTCTCACAATTGATCATCTACAAATGACCCTCCATGCTCTTTAAATAGAGATCATGGACCAATCAGGTGTTAAGCCACAGAGCATTGGTCATTAATTTCGAGGAGAATATGAACTCTCGAATCACTCTATGTCGGGAACATATCGTGACCGTCGAATTTCCTAACTACAAATGTGACTAATGCATACTAAAGAAACACACTTTTACCTAACGAAACATTAGACCAAGTAGATCTTAACTAACTCCTAAGTGTCTAAATATCCTAACACATATTTCCACGAGATACATGGAAATGGCTTGGAAGACCAACGTTGGCTCCAACAATGAATTTCTTAAAACTAGTATATCAAATATTTATCGAGCCAATCAGAACAATTAAAAATGTCAAAACAAATATAATGGGGATTCCAACGATGGTCAACTTTGAGGTGATCTACTTAGTTAAAGGTAATCCTTCTTACCCCAAGTTATTAGGTAGACCATGGGGTTGAAATGTGAAAACAACTATCTCTCTATAAGGAGATAGAATCAAGTTGAAAGGAAGTGGTAGGAAAATCATCACACCTCTCAATCCAAAATAAGGAAATCCATGTGTAGAAACATGGGATGAAGACCAAGAGGCTTGTTGGCTTTATAATATCATGGATGAAGAAAAAGACAATGTAGAATCAAATGCAGAAGGGTAAATTTTAGTCATTTCCCTAGTGTCCATGGGGAAAAATTTAGACACAAAACTCTATAACTAGAAAATAGAGAATTATGAGTTACATGCCAAAGAGTATTGTTTGATAGAGAAAATATTGATAAAATAATCAAGAGAATGATTCTCGGTCCAAGAATTCCCTATCATGCTTGAAAAATGATAAAACAAACACCAACACCTATCCTGACTCACATAAAAATAGGTCCACCCTTGTGGTTCAATGAAAGAAACTCTCCTTCGACCCATGTTGATGAAGCTTTGAGAATAGGGAATAATGCAGATCTTGGTAGAGTCCTTCATTAGTCAAGTTGCTCTATGGTGGGAAACCCATGTGCCCCATTTACAAACATGGACCACCACTACATTATCCTTTTTTGAACGATTCACAGGAAAAAATATATCAACAAAAGTCAACATCTCAACCTTCAAACATGGGTTCAACCTAGTATCTCATATTCATCGGTGCAAAAATGAATGGAGAATATTTGAATACAAGTATGAAAGAGTTTTACCACACATGTTCCCAAACACTTTGGATGGTACAAAATTGAATAGTTATATGGCCATACATTCAATGGGACCGAAATAAAAGAAATTTTCATAAGATATTTTTAATTCATTATGGAAGAGGCGCAATTAAGAGAGGAAGCATTGGAAATAAAGAACTTTTTGGAAAATCCAAACCCTGACGAAATTCAAAAAAGAGGTGAGATAAAAGTTGAGATAGGGTCACCATCAACGTGAAATTTTTTATCAACTCATGAACAAAAAAATATAAGTGATCATCGAGTGGACATGGAAAACATAAGTTTTCCATGGAAAAGTTTCATATAAAGGAAAATATACCCAAGATTAAATAACTATGTGAAGAAGACATTTACTGTATCTAAGGAATATAAGGAGGATTCATAAAAATGTGACTTTCCACCAAGATACAATGATGTTATCAAACGAGAACGACATCTAGACAAATCTAAACCTCCAGAAAAGATGGATGAAAAAACAAAAACAAAATAATTTGACATTTCAATCGATGGTCGACCGAAAATGGAAAGGATAGGTGACTATTGGTCAAACATGCAGGCAACATAAATAGTTTACCTACTCCACAAATATCAAGATGTTTTTTCTAAAGACTATAAGGATCTCAAAGGACTTGTACAAGATATGGGGGAGATGAAACTTGACCTCATTCCAAGGTCTAAAGATATTAAAAAATGAGCATACAAATTATCCCACGAATATAAACCCATTGTACAAAAAATAAATTAAGGCAATGTTAGTTGATGATATAATTTACCCCGTAGACAAATATGAACGGGCAATTCCAATGGTTGTGCAACATAAAAATCATGACCTAAAGAAACTGAGAATATATGTGGACATCAAAGGATTGAATAAGTTTACTATAATTGATCCTTTACCAACGTTGTTTGCAAAATAAATCATCAAAAAAGTTGTAGGACATGAATGTTATTCCTTTACAGATGGCTTCTATGTGTATAATCAAGTCCCGATTTCAAAAAAAGATCAAGAAAAAATGATTTTCATATCTGAATTTGTTTTTTTTTTCATACATGGTGATGCCTTTTGTATTGAAATGCACCCATAGTCTTCTTAAGTATAATATTCAAAGCCTTTCAAGAATATATATGTAAAACGATGATTGTATATTTCAAAGGTTTGATCATTTACAAGTTACTAAAATACCACATCCAATGGCTAAGGATGATGCTAGAAACATGCCAACAGATTCACCTCTCTCTGAATATCAAGAAATGTATATTTTCCACTCCAATTGGTATTTTTATTGGACATATTGTATGAAAAGATGATATCAAAGTCTACATGACTAATACAAAGGTAATCCTTGTTATAACCCTAAATTGCACCACACATGCTTACCTGGCATCAGGCCAACTCATATCCCTTCTTTGCCAAAAAACTACTGAACAACTCTTCTAAAAACTCCATTTTTAAAAAGTAAACGCTAGCAGGCCCACTACAGCCTGTGGGAAAATGCTAGCAGGCCCACTACAGCCCGTGTTTGCCTTCAGAATCACAAAAAATGGAAATTTGTCAACGGTACAAAAAGATATGGGTCAGTTAACTAAAACTCTCGGTCATGCATGGCCGAGAGTTCGTCCAAAACCCTAGCTCCTTCTAGCCTATAAAAGAAGGGGTAGGGGTACCATTTGAAGGAGGAAAAAGATAGCAAAGAAACTCTACCCAATTGCCGAATCCATTTTGTCCCAACCCTTTAGCCTTTCCTCAAGCCTAAGAAGAATTCAAGCAAAGCAGTTGGAGGACAAAGAAGAGGAGGAGCCCAAGATCAGGATCGAGGAACAGTGGTTGGTCTCTATCATTATTGTAAGTTGATTCATCTTGAGATTAATAAAAGAATATTTTTCCCGTCCCAATGCACGAGTGATATATATTTTATTTGATTTATGCTTAATCTCTAACCCTTAGGTAGTAGAATAGCATGCATGTGTAGTATTTTGTCTTGATTGCAATATTGTCTTTGGAAGGAGCAGCGAGAGCAAGCGGATAAAGTGCAACGGAGGATCTACATCAAACATCGATAGAAAAAGGTTAGTAGGTATTTTCCATGCTTGTGTGTGAAAAAGGGGTTCGAGTATTGGGGTGATAGGTTAAAAGTTTTTCTTTAAGGTCATGATTTGCGTACAAGTTTAGCCCTAGCTTGTTAGTCCGTAGGGTATTATTTCCCAACAACAGAATTGGCGAATCCGCTGGGGATATTACTCTTAGGGTTTTTAGATTTAATTAAGGTTTTTGGGTAGTTCAAAGAATTATATTTTTTGCTTCTTTGTTTGTCTGTTTTCTGTTAGGTCAGAGCTAGCAGGGAACCTAGTTCTTAATACCATCTTTTCCTTGACTGTGCTTGACATTTATTATCGGGACACACAGAGGTACATGCGGCCTACAAAAGGCCTGCACGCGTGTAACCCGTGCCCTAACCTTCTACAGCCTGCGTTTGAACGCTTGTTGTAGAGGTTTCAGTAGCATGTAGGACTCAGAGAGCTTAAGAGGCAGTCTCCTCTTCCCTGTCAGAATTTTACATTCTCAGGGGGCTTTCTGGATCCTGTCTGGGTCTTGCTAGTTTACTGTCTTGTCTCAGTTTGCTTTATTGTGTTTGTTTTCTTTTTGTAATTATTTTTTCTTTTCTGTTGAAGAAGAAGCATCCAAGCCTTTAAGGGAACCTAGTTGTCAATACCATAGGCCTTTTTCAGCTCTGGGCTTCCTATGTTTTGTTTTGTCTTAGATTTTATATAGACCCGCGGCCTGTTCAAGTTTATCCCACGGGTACCCACGTGCTGTTATAGCTCAGCACGCGTTTACACGCATGCTATTTCAGTGACAGTCACGGGCTTGATTGGTTGCTTTTCAGCCTGGGTGGGGCAGTCATCCCCTCCTGTGGTGAGAAGTGTTCCTCTCAGGGGTTTGAGTCTGGGGCTACACAGCCAGCAGGTTAGGACCTCTTATCCTTAGCCTGTGTTTTTCTTAGTTGATGTTTTGATAGAAAAGACAAAAGAAAAAATTTGTTTTATGGTTTTTAGACAAGTGTTAGAATCGATGCTTTCTTGATTGCCTTTGAGCGTCTTTTCTCTGGTTCTTCACGATCTGCGCTCTAAACTAGAATTTTATTTTGTTTTCTTGGTTTTGTGCTTTTCGGCATTTTCCCTTTTTTGCTTCATTTTGCAATTAAATAAAAAAAAAATATATTCTCTTTTTCATTTTCTTCTTGGTTTGAAGATTGTGTTGTTGCATCAGTAGCTAGGAAGAAGTTTTTTTCATAAGTTTTGCAGTGCATTTAACGCATAAGTAGCTCGCAGATTGAGCGAAATTCCTTGATGTTTTTCTGCATGAAATCTTAGAAAATTAAAAAAGAAAAGAAGTATTTCTTGTTGAAAAGTTGCGGATTTTTCCATTTTTTGTAAAAATTTTTGTTTCCAAGCATTTCTTGTTCATTTTTCTTTGAGTCTTTACACACCATCAGTTTCACCTTCATACCTTGTGACGTAAAAAAATCCTATTAAAAGCAACGCTAATTAAAAACTATTAGACTTTTTGTTTATAGGATTCATACACTAGCTCAGGACTAGGGCCTTGGAATACGTTGGAGAGTAAATTCTTCAAGGCCACTCAAACCAAACATTGGAGTCTGTCATAGGGAGTGTAGAAGTCCAGTTATGGAAAGTTATCCAGGACCCCCCTCTAACATAGGGGCTAAACACGAGGTCGCGTAAGGAAAGGTAGCGGAGATAACCCCTCCAAAGCTGGACCAAGCGTAGTGGAGAACACATATCGAGGATTTGTTGAAGGATTCGGTCGTTTTCATTTGCCATGGAGCTTCATGGGTCTCGAATCCATTCGAGGTCCTTAGTTGTCTTCCGGACCATTTGCTCTCGATACACTTGACAGGTTTCTGGCTTGATACCCTGCTCATTGTGGTCTACCAGACTATCGACTGTACCCGCCTGGTGACTGTTCACGTGCTGGCAAACTAGTTGCCAATCTTTTCTAGGGACATACACAGGTGACTGTGGGGGTATACCGCGATACCTAGGACAGACATCGGGCCACGCTTTGCAGAGTATACCTGGAGGGTGCTTCCGTATTCGAGTTGCACTTGCACCGGTAAGTTGCTCTAGTGTTGGTTGTTGTAACTGTTCTTCAAAATAGTTAGTGTTTTCTTGTCTTGTCTCATAGGGGCTTCTTTTAGTGTGTGTTATTGTTTGTTCGTGTAGAATACCCTAGCGTGTCGTGAATCTTCTCACACAGTGGAGGATTCAGAGCTCCACCGGTCACGAAGGATTTTGGGCCTGCCACCGATTATACTGGAGCCACCCCCGCCACCATTGAGGTGGAAGCTAGACCAACAAGGGTCTTTTGAAGCAACCGGGTTACCAACCATTGAGCCGGAACAACACTCGAAGGAATCGACTGCCGATCTTGGTTCAGTTGAAACCTCAACCACTGATACTTGGCCGCAAGTTATTATGACAATTCAATTTTACGAACGCCTGTCAGTGCCTCACACAGCTATGGAAACAAATGTTGTTACTTCCTCTGGGAATTCTTCCATTCCCATCAACATTGCTATCACAGGAGAAGCTTCTCCTAACTTGCCCTTGTCGGCAGTCTGGGCCACTACGGTCTCAGCCGCAACTACGTCGCACAGTGGACCGACCCCATCTCTCGCGGCGGCCACAAATCCCTTCACACCTAGTGCGACCGGCCCTCCGTTTTCATACGGTATGCCTAGTTCAGTTACAAGTCCTACACTCACTCACTCCACTTTACAGACTTTGGGTCTGGGGGCAGGGAGCTCTAACGCTCCTCTGAAGGTCAACTAGGGGGCATTCCTGTCCCTTTCAATGCTTTTCCTTACACTAGAGGTCATATCTCTCCTTCGTCCCCTTCGCTCGGTGGTCTGCATCAACAGTCCGCCGGGCAGCCTGTACACACAAGTTTCTTTGGATCCGGGAGTCAAGGAACACTTGTGCAAACTCAATCGGTAGGTTCGTCACCGTTTGTTTGGAACGGGACGTTTGGTAATAACACTTTCGCATCCACTTCTTTCCCATCTGGGAGCACACCCATTTTTGGACAGTCTACTCCGGCACAGGGTACTATTCCTGTGCTGGGGGCACATATACCAGGACCTTGGAACTCAAGACAAGGATCCGTTCCTTCCTCTGGAATGTCATTCTGGGGTAATTCTTTCCACAGTCAATGGAACCCCGGATAGACTTCTATGCCTATCCCAGTAGGACTGGCATGGAGTAATCCTTCCCAAAGTCCATCAAACACGATGAATGCCCAACATCCTATGTCCTTTATGCGGAATCAGCCAATGATGTCTCCACAGATGCAAAACCCTTATGCTGGTCAGGGCCATGGTTTCTACCAAAATACGGGCCAGCAACCAAACTTTTCCTGGCAGCCTGGTGCCAGTTAAACTCCAAGACCCTTTTTCCCAGGCTATCAGCAGCAACCCAAATTACCATTCTTGGTGACGTTACACTTGTCAGATTTGACAAGGTTGTTAAATATCCTATCTATCACGATCCGCGTTGGCCTCCTATGCCAACGAAGTTGCCTTCGGACATTCCAAAGTTCGAGGCCAAGCCTAACGAATATCCAGGTGATCACGTGACCACTTTCCATCTTTGGTGTTCATCTAACTCACTGAAATATGACTCCGCCCAGTTGTGATTGTTTCAATGCACTCTTATTGGGAGTCTTGCGAAATGGTACATAGAGCTTGATCGTTCCCGATACTCTTCTTTTGGCGAACTGGTGATGGCCTTCCTTAACCATTTCCAGTTACCTATGAGATACGACGCCGACACAGAGTTGCTAGCCAATTTTGAACAGACGACAGCCAACCATATCTCTAATCACATCCGAGAGTGGCGACGCCGAAAGAGTCTAATCAAAGTACCAGTTCCACCAGCATTCCTGCTTGAGTGGTTCGTTAAGTCTTTAGTACCGCAATTATCCAAAGACGTCGCAACTTCTAGGGTTTTCTACGAAGAAGATGCCATCATGAGGGCTCAATAGTTTGAGCTTATCTATTCTCAGTCTGGTCTTTTGTACAACATCATGTCGGATGCACCATGATCAATATTGGATAAAACCAGACAGAGAGTCGGACCACATGCCGACGGTATCGTTGTTTCGACACAAACTAAGCCCGTTGAGCAATTGACAAAACAATTGCAACAATTATCTATACAACACTCAGTAGCCAGCCAGACTACTGCTTTGGCTACTCCTCCTACCCAAACATCGGAAGTACACTTCGTACAGATGACTAACCCAAAGGCCACCTAACAGCCTGAAGGGAAGAAAAAACAATGCAAGAAGGGTAAGGGGGATAAAAAACCCACTGATAATGCTGGCGAGGGCACCATGGAAAAGAGGAAGGCAAGGTATCCATGCAATTTATGTGCGGAAGACCACCCGACCCATCAATGTCCTCGACTTACGGAGGCCCAGAAGTTTGTCACACAACAACAACAAGCCATGTTGACTAATCTCTTTCAGCATGGGCAAAATTTAACTCAAGCCTCTACAAGTGCAGAAGGGGGCAGCCAGGAAACCTGCCCTCCTCCAAACAACTCCTCATCCATGAATGTATACATGGTTAGGGGTGATGCTTTAATAACGACTAGAGCACACGACTATAGTAAACCAAGCGCCTCTAAGAAGAGAAAAGAAGCCGAACTCCCATCTCTTCCTCTACAGATTGAGAAGATGTTGGGAGAAATGATGCCATGCATTCCAAAAGGTGCATTTAAGAGAGCTTCTCACAATCCAAATGTAAGGGCCGCCCAGAACTACTCTGTGGTGGAATATTTATTCCAAACCCCTTGTGCTATGTCCACTTTGGAGGTCCTCCAAAGTTGCCCTGCTCAGAGGAAAGCCTTGTTGAATGCTTTAGGCTCTACTGAGACTTGTAACCTGGGTACCATCATGTTAGATACAAATGACTTGAAACCTCGTCTGCCTTACCACGTCGCATTTCAGATAGTAGTGGCTCATCCCACGAAAACTTTTACACGGAATATCTTCCGCACAGTGGTCGACGAGGGTGCTTCGACTTGCGTTATGTTGTCAGCATGCTGGAAAGCCATTGGTCAGCCCGAGTTGTCTCCATCACCTACTCTCCTCATTGCGTTCGACGGTCGTTCTTTCCGACCACATGGTATCATTCCTTCTTTCCCTGTTCAGTTAGGCAGGAAGACTGTGTGCGTTGAAGTAGAGGTAGTTGATGCCCCCCTCGATTATAACCTCTTGTTAGGTCGATGTTGGACTTATGCTATGCAAGCGGTGGTTGCTACAATTTTTTGAGTCTTATTGTTTCCACATGAAGGCCAGATAGTGACCATTGATCAATTGTCCTTCTCTATACCTGACCCAGCCTTGGGGGCATCCATGGTTCCCATGATAGATAATCCTCAAGCTGGTGTCGTTAACGTAGGAGTTGGTTTGTGCCCATATTTGATGGGTACTTTCGATTACCCACCTCCTCATGGCGATGTCAAGTTTATATCGAATCATCACAAGGATGAGATTTTTCACGTCTCATCGTTCCTCATGACTTACTTTCAGGATCCGTGGATTCTTCCTTCCCCATCAGCCACAATGGATGAGACAAGGCACGATGGCATGTCCATGCCCTTGTCGGCCACTGAAGTAGCGTACTCTTTGGTCCAGCAAACTTTAGCTACTCCTGATCCGCCTCCCGCACAGGAGTTGGATCCACTTCTTGAGCCTATCTGGGCTCAGGGTTCTCTTGCTACCACCGATTCATTGGACTTAGTCTTTCCTTCTGACGAAGCTGTAATCAAAGCAATGAATAGTCCGAACAAACCTTGGGAAGATCTTCTTCACAAATCATATTTCCTCCCAGAGTTAAGCCGAATCGAGGCCGGAGAATTCACCATCACCATGACGGGAGATCAGCCATGTCCTATTAACCTCTTAGCTACCCAGGAAATTTATGCTGAGGAAAATATGGCGATTATCACTGAAACTATACCTATCAATATCTCTAGAACCCCTGGTGTCATAAACAATGTTTTCGTCGGAGCATACATCTCCCCCGAGGAGATGTCAGGCATTGACCCACAAAGTGTCGATCATGAGCTACCTTTGTTGTTTTTCAAGCTCGCTTCGAGATCTGAAAGCAACATCTGGTGAGACTGCATTTATGCTTTTCGATCTCATCCGTATTAACTGAGAAAAGTAACCATTATGGAGTCTTCTTTAAGCCCTTTTCAGACTCCTTAAAGATGAAAATATTGTCGAGTGACCTTGTTTCTTCACACTCGTTAAATTGGTCCAGAAGAACGTTCCTTAAACGGGTCTCCTTTTAAGCCCTTTTCAGACCCTCTAAACATGAAAATATTGCCGAGCGATCTTGTGGCCTTTCACACTCGTTAAACTGAAATTTGAAGTCACGTCTGTTCGACGGTATTTTACCCCTTTTTCGGTCCGGACGATCAACTGTATGAACAAAGGAATACTCTATTGAATTTTCATTCTTTAGAAGAGTATCCTCAGGTAATATTTTATTCCTTTTTCGGGCCTGAGGGACTAAATTTACGAAAAAGAAACCCCCCCGGAGTCCATAGTTAAGCTCTTTTCAGACTCCCTAAAATTGAAAAGATCGTCGAGTGACCT
>ML801072.1:52182-63286 GCA_009831015.1 Picea engelmannii
ACAATGTTGGAACCTATTAGTCGAATCCTACAAAATGGGGAAATGTTCAACTGGGAAGAAAATCTTCCAAGTATCATAAACAGTAATTGTGAGGAGTTCCAAGAGAATGGTCGAGTGATAATATTCCCTTCCTTGTTTATCTAGATTTATATGATCCAATCCAGTTAATTCAAGGAAGCAACGTTCAAAGAAAAAACATACCATCCATGGAAGATTACAAAAAAATTGCACCTGGAGCAACAGGCTCATTGAAATATCTTCTGGTAGATGAAATGTTTAAAAAATCAGTCATCAATGTCAAGAATGTGTCTCATAAATGGAGGGTTGAGAAGGTAATTCCTTGAGCATTACTAGCACCATATCATATTCAATTGAGTATTGACACCACCATGGTCAGGTGCAAATTCTAATCATCACCAACACCATACTACTTAGACTACTAGTCAACAAGAATGAAAATATTCAAATAAATATAAAGATAATTTGGACAACAAATGAAAATCCAAATAGAATTGTTACAAATAGACTCAGCCCTCATAAAATTTCTCATGGATTTTGAGAAAGAGGAAGAAAAATAAGAAAAAATATACACTATACCATTTTTGGAAGAGCCTGGAATCCAAAAAGAACCTGTTGCAAAACAGAACCCAACAAAAAGAAAACAACAAGAGAGAAGGGAAAATGGAAAGAAAC
This sequence comes from Picea engelmannii, assembly GCA_009831015.1. NCBI lineage: Eukaryota > Viridiplantae > Streptophyta > Pinopsida > Pinales > Pinaceae > Picea > Picea engelmannii. The sequence goes on from ML801072.1 coordinate 52,876, forward strand.
CATTCTTGTCGAATGTAGTACCACCAAACATTGACATCAACTGGTATGAAGTATTCTAGTTAGATAAACCACTGAAATTTGAGGACCCCCTCATGAAAGTAGGAATTGATAGTATTACCAACAAAATAGTTCAGTGGGTGGAGAAGAAGGACAAAGAGTCCCGACAGGAAGCAAATACAACTGGAAAAATAATGAAGTCAAGCATGGGACCAACACTCAAATAGGTCATGTCTCATATCAAATAAAAATGAGTTGAATTAATGAAATCCAAAGCTGCATTCGAAAAACAGGTCGAAACAAGAAGGTAGAAAAAGAAAAGACTAGAATAACATCAGGATATGAGCACGGGTTGAAAAAACATTGTTGCATGAAGTCAACCAAAATCATCTTGACCTACTCCAAGTACCTATCCCACTCCAAAAAGGTAGATAACATGCCAAAGTACAATCGACTTGAAAAGAGAGTCACCACTTTTCAACCCTATATCGATCATTGAAGAGAGAACACCAACAAAGAAAATACTTGGCCAACAAAAGAAAACAAAATGGATGCACCGTCAAGTGTCGTTTGAAGAAATGTTGTCAGACCAATCCAACAAGGGAAGTAGTTGGCTCACATACAACTTTCATCTTGACATTTTTTCTATCTTTTTGGGTCATAAACTTATGGGACCATTTTGAGGCCCTAAACAACATTTTTTGGGTCTGCCACAATACATTTTTAATTGAGTTAGAGTGTGACAACATAATGCGTATTCCTCGGATAGACCTTTCCGATGGGATATAGTGTACCTAAAACGTAGATCATATGCAAAATTTATGACCTCGGGAATTTTATATACTAACTTACCCCATCGGGGCCCACATGACTTTTGGTGCTTCATCTCCTAGGGTAATGTTTTTGGATGTATAGGGTTTTTTGTTTACTTATTGATGCTAAAAAGTCCTAGAGGCCTCATTGTAATGTGCTTGGGAAAATGTGTGTATCCACCATATCTCTTCTCAGATATTAGATACAACCATTCCAACAATATTGTTCCATTTTTCATTTTACAGTTTCAACATATTTCCTTATTGAATAGAAGTTAATTTCCACTATATCTTTGTTATTGTTATCTAGATATCTATGTTAATGTTATATATATATATATATATATATATATATATATATATATNTCCATATCAGTGGTATCAGGGTGGTCTACTCTTCATTTGTTTCTTTGTCCATGTCCCCAACGAGGTTAGGTTATAAGTAGTTGGGACTTGAACCAATTGATCCTTTGCAAGATCGGCCTCGCCGAACCCGACGACTGCCCATGGGGGAACAAAAGAGAGATGACTTTGAAATTTTTTCTTGAGGAATCCCTCTCATGAAAAAGGAACGAGATGATGGATAATTTTTCACAATTCCTTTGATGGGTGCCAATAGGAGAAGCATCTTCTTTGAGCAGAGGCATTGCCCCCTTCAAGGTACAAATCAATTTTTATATTCCTATATTTGAAGTTAAAATAGATACAGATGTTGTAGATAAATGATTAAACCTTCTAGAAGGGTATTTTTATGTCCATAACTTTTCCAATTGAGAAAATATTATATTTTCACTCCTTAAGGTCATCCCCCATGTCAACTATTGGTGGGAGACTTTATGTAAGAAAAAGGAAACAGAGAGATCTACATTATTCGTATAAGCCACACCCACAGGGGCAGACCCATGGTTCAACTCTACAACAACACATCAACAAAACCCTAACTACTATCCCTTTTGGCAACACCTACGAAGAATATGAAGTCTCACCTAAGGTAGAGGCATGGGTGGTTGCAGGACTCCAATGTCTGCAACCTTAGCCGGGACACAGATCTGTGATTCTATTCACTTAACAAAGAACCCAGTAGTGAACATTCATCAATATTCATTTCTTAGTTACAGCGCAGCTAAACCCTAATTATAGCACAATGCAGTATTCATTCATATCTACTATATTCAAGCACTTAAGAACCATCACATAGGCCAGATCTAGTATTCATCCAGACTATTAAGCACATATCATTAACACACCTATCTATCATTCATCTATGTTAAAGAACTAAGCAATTAAACACATAAACACATCAATACATCGCACAGAGCAAAGCAACACAACATGTATGTGGTTCACCCTCACCCTGGGGCTACGTCCACCAACTCTTCTCTTTTATATTATCTTGGGTCAAGCTTCTTACAATCACAAAGCATCCAAGTCCCACTCCGCACAGGACAAGAGATCAACACACCTCGCTAGATCTTCCTTCCTTGCGTTACAGCACAAAGCCTTCCACAGTCTATTACAACCACTTCCACTTAGCTATGCAAGTCTCACATAGTATGCACAAAGCATCTACAACTCTTTGTTGTGGGTGGGAAATCCCTCCTACAGACTAGCATTAAGAGTTTTATCACGCATGCATAAATCACCTAAAGTCTCCTACTTCTTACCAACACCCCAATCATAAACCCCATTATTCATATGAAAATACAAGGTTAAAGAGATAAAGTTATTGTACCTTAGTTTCTTTGTTTGATGTCGATCCCTTTGATGCTTGGTCGCTCCTTGACTACAAATATCCTCAAAATGCTAACCTGCATTCATAAAAGAAAAACAAAGAACTCCAAATTCATATGACCTATAAACTAATCGGTTAGATATTCTATCAAAATATAATCAAATTTAAATATTGACAATCTCATATGGCAGGACGGGAAAAGAACTTCTTTTATTAATCTCACAAGAGTAACCTTACAATAGTGATATTGACCACTGCTCCTTGAATCTGGTCCTGGGCTCCTATTCAACTGTGATCCAACTACTTTTGTATAGATTGGGGCAAGGGGAATAGTAAATCAAGTATAGTTTCTTTGCTATGATTTTCCTCCCTCCAAATGGGACCCCTACCCCTTCTTTTATATGCTAGAAAGGGATAGGTATTTGGTCGAGTGACCGGCTATGGGCGGTCAAACGATTTAGTTAACTTACCCAAAACTGTGTGTTTTGTCTGCAACTTTCCATTTTTTGTGATTTTTTAGGTATACGTGGGTTGTAGTGGGTCAGACAGCGTACACACACATGTAGTAGTGGAGCAGGGCACGTATGCCTTCAAAAAAGGTGTTTTCAATAAGTTGTTCAGTAGTGGCTTGGTAAAGAAGGTAAATGAGATGGCCTGATGTCAAGTAAGTAGGTATGGTGCATTTTAGGGTTATAACAGATGCCCCCTAATGTGTGAGGTCAAAAGAGAATCTTATGGATGAAATACATTATCAATATTCACCAACATACCAAACAAATGATCCCAGGAACCAAAATTCGGGAGGTTCCATCTGCAAAATAACAATTGTCTCACCGAGGCGGGCATACCCATTCTCGGAATGAAATAAAATCATGGATACTAATCAAATACACTATAGATCCATGTCATATAACTATATAAAGTGTAGCCACGAGAAATACACAATGGATATACATCTCGAAATAAAAAAGATATACATGTATAGTATCCATATTCAAGAAGAAAATAAGGCCTGATGGCTAGAGATGAGGCCTTCATATCTTGAGAAACAGCTTAAAAATATTCACAAATCGAGTAGGAGTGTAATATGAGTGTACGAATTCACTACACATAGGTCTCCGACAGCTTGTGAGTAACGGACTAGAGGATTTTGATGATCAAGTTGAGGGCTTCATGGATTTCGAACAAAGACTTGATTGGGATTTTGGGATGACCAGGCATGAGGGTAAGAGACAATCTACAGAGGGGGCCGACTTAATCTTGGTAATAACTTCCCTTGGACAATAGTACAACAAAATATGAGACTTAGGCAACATGATATTTTGACATTAGTTCACAATGCAGGAGGCACCGCAAAAGCTCCATATGTTTTGAAGAATAATCAAATGGAGGAGGAAAACACTCTGTGTAGCGAAAACAACTTCTAAAGGTCATATTAAATCCTAAGGCTTGACGAACAAATGGAAGGATGTTCTTTGTCCAAGGGTGACTCAGTGTGCTGCCAATGAAAAGAAAATACTTTTCCCTTCCTCTTTTTGGGGTATATTTGATTTTTTTTGTATTTTTCAATAATTTTGGAAAGCTTGAAAAAGAATAAAAGAATGCTACTTTACAAAGGAGGATCGAGTGTCGCGGACATACTAGTTTCAAGTGCACAAAACACATGTATGCTCAGGGAAAAGGGACATATGAAAGAAAAGGACACTTGGGAAAAATCCTCCACGGGCCAAAGGTGTCAAGACGAAGAGGCAAAGTGCTACAGGGCTTGCGTATAAGGCATGCTTCAGATGGTTCAGTTGAGAGAAATATGGAGGCGACATTAGGACAAAGATGCAGGTATGCAAATGCAATTAATAAGACGCACAATGGTAACATCCTTCGATGTAATTTTAATGAGCCTAGAGAAGGTAAGCTCAACAGTTTTTCATATTTAGAGAGTTTGAAAAATCGTAAAAGGAGACTCAAATGGGGTACATTTTTTAATATATTCTAGTTGGCTCGAAAAAGGGGTAAACTAGCACCGACCATATGTCTATTCAAAACCATTTTAATGAGTATGACAAAGAAAAGATCACTTCAAGATTTTTTCATTTTTAAGGAGTCTGAAAAAAGCTTAACTATGGACTCCGTCAGGAATGTTCTTTTGGACCAATTTAACGAGTGTGAAAGAATAAGGTCACTCAATGATCTTTTCAATTTTAGGGAGTCTGAAAAGAGCTTAACTATGGACTCCGTGGGGGTTCCTTTTTCATAAATTTAGTCCCTCGAGCCCGAAAAGGCTTAAAATCATACCCGAGAATACTCTTCTAGGAAACCAAAGATCCTAGAGTATACCTTTGTTTTTACAGTTGACCATCCATACTGAAAAAGGGGTAAACTACCACTGGATATACATGACTTCAAATTTTAGTTTAGCAAGTGTGAAAGGCCACAAGATCACTCGACAATCTTTTCATGTTTAGAGGGTCTGAAAATGGCTTAAAAGAAGACCCGTTGTGTTTTGGGAGTCCTGAGGATGAGGTCAAGAGTGATAATGTATCATGCAAATGAGGCTCAAACTAGTAATAAGTATAAACTAGTAAGGATAAACTAATAAGGACTCCCAAGCTTGTAGTCATTAATGATAGCATGGACATCAAAATGCAACTAGGATCTATCTAGGGAATCCATGAAGGGTTAGGCTCTACCACTAAAATATGACACTTCTAAAGCAACAATGATGGTTCTGTGTCACAAATTGGTGGGATCGATCCTATGGTGTAGTGATAAAGAAAACAAGATGTAGAAAGTGGAGGTGGAATCCTAACTTAAATGCAACAAGTTGGAAAAAATGACTTTTTACCAAAGGACCTTTAAAAAGGCACAAATCTCCAAAAAGTTTCCCAATACCCAAAGTAACACTTATCGTAAAAACCCATAGAAAACTCATGAACCATACTAAATGATTTTCAATTTCGAAATAATGACAAAAGGGTCCAAAAATTGACAAAAAGTGGCCAAAAAGTCTATAAATAGAAGATGACAACTAATTATCAGTATTGCAAATTGAGAAATTGACTAAAAGCCAAAAAATACCCCCTTTATGAAAAGAATTGATTCTGGGAGCTTCAGTGGACGAAACGAACTTATGCTTGGACCAAGTAACTACATACTAACCCCCCTTGCATTTCAATACTTCATTTAAGCATTTCTTTTTTTTTTGAGGGGGTGCTGACCTTTAAAAAGGTCTCTCCTATGTACACGTAGGAATTCTTATGACAACCCATGTGTGCACGCGTGAAGAGGAAAGATTGCACATGTGCACATGTGACTGTGTGCATTACAGCCCGTGTGTACCCTCTAAGATAAGAAAAATTTAAAGAATGAAAGGGATAATCCCCCTTGGACTTGTCGATTGTAGGATGTATGTTCACTGGAGGGAGAGGGAGCATGAGGATATTTATTTTTTGGTCGGTGAGGAACATGTTACTACTACCGCTTTGGTGCAATGTGGTTTGTTAAAGTTCTCCCAGTGTCATTTCATGTGGGAACAACCTAGGTTGTTGAATGCCTTAGTTGATTATTGGCATTCGAATGCAAAGGCCTTTATGCTTGAGGGATAGTTGTTGACTCCAACAAATCATGATATTTTCTTTCTGACTGGACTCTCAAGGAGAGAGGAACCAGTCAATTTTCGCACTTTTTCCTCGGGGCCACACAATATAGCGGAGTTGATTGGACTCCATTATGAAGCCAGTACAGACAAGATGGGAACTCAGGTGCCAATAAACAAGATCTCAAACCTATCACTAAAAGTGATACATTTTCTCATTGGGCGGATTACAGGATTCGCAGCTTTGCATCAAGCTTCCCGGGCACACATGAATTGTGCAGTTCAGTTCTTAAATGCACAGGTTTTTTACTGGAGTACCACTTTACTAGAATTCATGAAGAGGTAGCTTATAGAGTGTCTCATGTAGAGGCAAAGGAACTTTGGGTTTGAGACTATTCTTTGTGCTTTATTCTTCAAGAGAGTACTGAGTCTTAGCCCGAGGGAGATAGTAAGAGGGCATATAGCCTCTTCTCCAGTAGTAAACAAATGGGTGGTGTTGTTTCCGTGAGAGGGGGGAGGGATAACTATTGAGGCCTTCGATGACAAGTTTTTCCACTGGTGGTCTCGGCAGATTCCAGTGATAGAGGACTATCCTTATGCTGGAATTATGTTTTTTAGGGACCCTGACATGGGTGTACCTCTCAGTGTGGTATGAGGAGAGTTAGGTATGCTTTTTTTTTTCTTTTTTCAAGTTTATTTAATTTTATGTTTTTATAGATATCATTTTTTGTATATACCAGAGTATCTGACAATTAGGTGTTTGTTATGTGCAGATGTGGGGCCAGTGTGTCTAGTGGACTTCGCAAGGAACAGGTGATGGCCTTGACCAGAGGTAGGACCGCCTGTAGTTGGTGGACCAGTAGTAGCAGGGGGACCTCTAGCCAGAGAGGCTGAGAGAGTATTGAGATGGGTAGAGTGGAACTTTACCTCGCTCACTCGTATAGTCCCCATGGTAGAGATCGAGGATATGTCACCACACATGCAGCCTCATGTATTGGGGGCACCACGGATGTGGGTCCATCTTTTTCAGCTTTTGGAAAATGTCGTTGATCATTATAACAGGGCCAATAGGCCCCGCCCTTAGTTTTATTGGACTGCTTACGTGCCGAGGGAACTATTTGTATATTTTTTAGGGCATAAGCCCGTGACTCTTTACTGGATGTATTTTTGAGGCGCTTGCATCGACCCATGTACTCAGATATTTTTTATATTATATATGAATTTTTATGTCTTTTTAATGTCTTATGGATTACCTCTACTTTACAAATGTATTTATATGTGCATGTGTGTGTCTTTCTTATATGTGTGCAAGATACCAATCTAATATTTGATTAGCTAGAGTATTTGTAACTTGATTTAATCTCCTAGGAATATGAAAATATGTAATATAATCAAAGCTTCGTTCTAAGAGACGTACCCTAAGGAATTGTCGGTGTAGAGTAGGATCATGCACACGGTAGACTCCATTTAACTGAGACAGAACCAGATGAACATCTAAATAGACCCGAAGGTGAGAGATACCAAGTCACAAAGCGTCACGAAGTAACTCAATAACTACGTTGTATTCAGCGACATTGTTTGTGGTGTCGCCTAAACATATACCTCCTGAAGATAGAAATTGGCCCTGAGGTGTGAAAATCACCCAAGTTGTGGAGGCAAGCCTCCAAGTGTTCCAAATAGCGTCGTCCATAAATCCAACAAACACATATGATTCACTTGACATCTTTCATAGTGAAAAAGATAACATCAAAAATGACACATCCATAAAACCAAAAAAAAAAAACAAAAAAAAATAGTACAAAGACTATACATATGTTACAAAAAGTCACCCAAGGTGACCCACCTATGAGTAATACTTCTTGAGGTAGAGCCCATTTCTAGCCTCTGCCAAAAAATTTCCCTCAAAGTCCACTAGACAATAAGCACCCTTCTGTAGTACTTCTTTCACGATGAAAGGTCTGAACCACATGGCTTTGAACTTGCCTACCCCAAGGGGGTCCTTATCTTGGTCATAGACCAGGACAAGGTTTCCTTTAGAAAAAATCTAAGGAAAAATGGACCAATCATACTGACACTTGAATTTTTGTTTGCGAGCCTCATTAGAAAAGGCTGCATCATGATGTTGTTTGTTGAGGTGTTCGAGGTATAGTAGTCATTCTTCAAGTGGTGAAGTATCTGGAAATAACTGTACTGCCAAATTTAAATATGGGATCTGGAATTCTATGGGCAAGACTGCTTCCAGCCCGTAAACGAGTTGAAAAGGTGAAAACCCGATTGCAGTCTTAACAGATGTTCGATAAGCCCATAATTTCGAATATAACATCAAATGCCAATTTTACTTGGCCGAATTGATCGTTCGTTGTAGAATGGTTTTAAGAGATTTATTATAGCTTCCACATGACCATTCACTTGGGGGTAATAAGGTGATGAATGTTCCTAACACAACCCAAGATTTGATGTTAACTCGGTCATCATTTTGTTCTGAAAGTGACTACCATGGTTAGTGAAAATCTCTCTCGGGACATCGAACCTTGCTATTCTCTAGTTGAACAAAAAGAGACTTGTTGTCTACCCGTCATATTTGAATGTTGGCATATCTTTGACCCACTTGGTGAAGTATTCTACTGCTACGATGATATAAAAATGCCCCCTTGATGAAGGGGGGTTGCATGTAGTGTAATGAATTCCAAATTTAGTGAAGGGGCCAACGATAATAATAGGAAACATGGGAGCAGGGTGTGCCCTCATCTTCCGAGAGAAGATCTGACACAGGTGGAACTTCTTGACCGATTCAACATAATCTTTGATTAATGTCGGCCAGAAGTAACCAACTCGTAGAATCTTTTGGGTTGTTTCCAACCCAGAAAAATGACCGCCACATGCTCCAGTGTGGAAATCATTAAGAATGATTTATGATTCTTCATGAGTGAGACATATGCGAAGGATGCAGTCTACACCTTGACGATACAATGTGTCCTCGAGTATGAGATAGTTCTTAGACTGATGGCATATACGGTGACACTCATCATGAGAAGAAGAAGAGGCAGGACACTTCAAAGTCTAGAGATAGACAAAGTACATCTACATACCAGGGGTTAGAAGATTAGATAAAAACATGTCTCCTTTGATAAGTGACTCGTCAGGTATAACATCACCTGATTCGACCGAAAGTTCCAATATGAGTTCCGCGAAGACCATCAACTTTTTGGATTTCACCGAAACGAGTTCCAAGTCAAATTCCTAGAGGATAACTATCCATCGACTGATTTTTCCATTGATGACTCTTCATGTAAATACATATTGAAATGGATTCACGACGACAATGACAATGGTCTTGCGAAACAAAATATAATGACGGAACTATTGGACAACATGAACTGCTGCCAGCGCAAGTTTTTCAATATGGGAATAATTGAGTTCTGGTTCAACTAGGCCTCGGCTCAGGTAATAAATCATGTATTCTGAGAGTAAATAATCTTCCTAAAATAAGACCATACTGATGGTCGACTTTGCAATGACCAAGTATAATAGGAAATATTTATTATAATTGGGTGGTCGAAGCAGAGGGGTTGATATGAGGGCGCTTTTCAACGCTGTGAAAGAGCGTTGAGTGACTTTGTCCCAATGAAAAGGAACATCCTTATTCAATAAACGCATAAAACCCTTTGTAATCTCGGCATAGTTTGCAATGAAATGCCATAGAAAATTCACTTTTTTATTGTTGGCTATAAGTAACTGTTGATTATTCCAAAAAGGAATGGATGTCTATGTGCATGAAAATAATGGAAGTTGTGAAGGAATTGTCTTCATATAATAATCCTTGGAGTTTCCAGCATTGATAGTTCTTGGTTAGTAACATTGGAGCCCTAGAAAACAAATGGAATGGCTTGAGGGAGTACACGACAGTTAAGGGTGTTTATTTATGTGGGTTGCACAGATTGAGGAGGAAAGAGAGTTGGTAAACTAGGATCGTTGTGTGGTTTGAAAAACTATGAGAGCTTGATAGATGGTTGTGTGTTAGAGTCAGCCTAGGATCGGTCCTTGTGGATTCATAGCCCTGACTCAGGGATGACCTACTATTGAGAGGTATAAAAATAGTGTCTATGGTTGGGTGGAACATATGACATCTACATCTAGTTGGTGAATGGTTTATTTAAAGATAAGTGCTCTCTCTATTTTCTTTGTATTTTATATTTTGTTGTGTATTAATTATCTATGATATGTGTTATAATGTGCATGTTTGTTGTTGATGTTGTGCAATGCACGCAATGGAGTAAT
>ML801072.1:68473-78778 GCA_009831015.1 Picea engelmannii
TATTCGGATGTAATAAAGGTCAATATTAATAATACCTTTCAATAAAATAGAATAAGGCGGATGTAAGAAGACCTAATAGAAGCTTCCGCTTCTAGAAGGATCTTCCTCTAGATGCTTCTCTTAATAGACATAGTTAGTATAAACAAGGGTCGAGGGTATGAGAACCCTAGCTTGGATATTATTGTAACAGAGCACTGCTCGATTGGAGGTTGCCCCCTCGAACATTGCTATCTGATTCAAAGTGCTATTTTTGTTGCTATTTCGTATATCATTTCTGTGTATTGTGAAGATTATGCTGGATATTTTACTATTATTCCATCATTTCTAGCATTTCATTTCTGTTTTGCATATTTTATATATCTGGTATCTTGCAGAGTAACCAGAGATGATTAGAGAGTCCAAACCATAACCAAGAGGGAGTCCAAGCCAAAACCAAAATTTTTTAGTTGCAACAACTACAACAACATCTTTCCTCCAAACTTACGCACAAACTGGCCAACTGCAGTGCGCACAGGTGTTGCTTCTGCAGTTCTTAGAATACTATCCAAAATGAAGACTGGCCTCCTATATTTATACTATTTCTCGCAAACTACCTGAGTCGACTTCTCATTCTAGGTACTAATTCTTTAGTATATAACATTTATTTTAGCCAACTTCTTCTCTTGGAGGCTAATAACCTAATACAAGTCATTCTCTTGAGCCAACTTGTCTTCTAGGGTTATTAACCAATTAATTAGGGTTTCTTCTTGCTTCCCGAAATATTCTATTCTCGCCAGTTTTACACATGGAGATAAATAGCTCTCGCAACTACCATAATATCAACACTCCCTCCTAGATAGGGAGGTATTGAAGGTAATGGTCTTGAGCACAAACATACCATTCACCCGATAGCATCAACACAGTTGTATAGATTATCTCATGATTAGATCATGAGAACCATCATCACTATCAGTGTCATCAATTGCATCATCTCTCGAAACCATACTCCATCTGAGTAATTAGACATGATGCTAGATAAGTCACTCACTCCACAAAATGACACAAGAACCATTCTTCTAATCCATACATATGTCTTAGAAGAATAAATGTCCTACACCATTTTCCATCTGGGGAATCTCTGTCCATTGATCATCCATCTAGTTGATAATCATTTCCAACACTACTAATAGTCTGCAAGGCAATCAGAACAATGTCATTCAATAGAACACAACTATGTCTATCCATAGTAGTACACAAATACAATCAAGTGGTACACTACCACACCAAGTAGCACATAGATACTTGATCAGTGACATATAGTCACTGTTATCCCACTTTTTAGGGATAACTAGGAGATTATGTCTCGAGGCCCACAGGTACTAGACATGGAGTACCGAGAGAAGGATTGACCTGAGCATGGCCCTGGAGGCCCCACCTTTTCTTCATTCATAATCTTTTTTCTTTCCAGCAACAACAACATCCATCACCATTGTCTTGATCCTGTATCAGAAGAGGTTCTTGCTCCATGAGGTAATTGGTCCAGGTATCATGGTATGTGTCACTTTTGATCATTGAAACCTTTAAATATATGCATCTGATTCCTTTTATCTCTAACACCTACTTGGATCTTACATTAGCCCACTTGACCATGCTTGGGGAAATTGACAGGATTCCCTAGCAAGCCTATGCCCATAGGTCTTGGTTTTCCACTGGGGGAATTTCTAAAAATCCCTCGTCCGCTCAAATCATAGCACCATTGTTTCATCTTATCTCCCACTCATTTATCCCATTCCCCTTGTTTGGGCATTGGATTGACCTATTTTTAGGATTGCATCTTATCTCATGGGAAGAAGGGGCTAAAGGCCCAGAAGGTAAAAGAAACTGGTAAAAGACAAAAGCCTAGAAATAAAACCTCGAGATGCTTCACCCAAGGATCCCTGAGAACACAGTAAAAATCCTCTCAGCAAGAAACAAGAGGGACCTAGAAAAGAACAAAGAAAGACCTAGTCAGAGGATAGGGGGTCTCATCACGAGCCAGCCTACTAGGTCCATGGGTACCTAACAGTCTGACATTTCCAACATCTGGTTACGAGGCCAGGGCAGTGACCTTTGGTTGCATGGCCAAGGGAAAGGGGATCTCATCACGAGCCAGCCTTCTCTTCTCTATGAAAGTACTTGTGGTTAACACTGTCAGCTCTGGTCACCATGCCAAGGCAGTGTCCCCTGGTTAGTTCTCGAACAAAAAAAGCAAATAAAAGAATAAAGCAAGAATAAAAATAATAAAGGCAAGAATGGGCTTGGAAAAAATGCATCCATGACAGGTACAGCTCGCCTTCTACAAAGGCACCCATAGCTAACACTTATGCATCCTTGGCCCTCACTGCACCCACATGTTTGGACATCCCCTAGCCACATCACCTCACTTACATGGCTTGGATGAGATCTTTCTGGAAACTTTCCTTTTCTTATGGACACTAGCCCAATAGGATGCCTTGTCCTTTTCTCCAATCTTGTATTGTAGGTTTTTATAATGTCTTTGAGCTATTGACTGATGTATTAGGGGTTTTACGCATATGTTTAATAATATTGATGATGAGATGTGATTGAAAATTATATGATCCTTGTGACTGATGAGCCCATGGTGGGCGTATATTTTGATGTGCAGGACCATGCTCGATGGACAAGTACCATTTGGAATGGTACACATGGGGAGATGACCAATTCAGACCTCCATGGGGCTGAAGAGCCCACCAGATGGATGTTGAAACCCCATTAGGGGGCAGAGACAGGACATAACTTGATCAGGAGTTTTTCATCTGAGAGGAAGAGAACGTTTCACCAGAGACACTCTGGCAGGGCTAGACCTAGGGGGAATGACCCCTTTTCAGTGGAATGTTAGCCTTGGAAGGCATGGACATCCCCATCTTCACCATGACATCATCTACCCTCATGGATGATTTGGGAGACAGGCTAGGTAGCAGTGGCAAGTGTGGCATGTTGGAGAGGCCCCTGGGGGGCTAATGTTTTGCTCCTAGATGTCTCATTTTCCCTAGAAAGGGATAGCACCTCCATTGAAGGGGATTTTTTCTGCTTAATTAGGGTTTTTACTTAGCATTTAATGTAAAAATAGTATGATTTTGACATTATGGCCTTGTCAGTCTTTTTATGACCTAAAAAGTAAAATTAGGTCATTGATACAGTATATATTGTGGATTTTGATCCTCATTTTAGCATCACAACTTACTCACTCGTAGTGAGGTCTGATTTTTAGCGCCCTATTTGGGTTATTGGCTGATTTCTAGTGAGGCGCACTTGTTGAAGGAACACAATTTTTGGCATTTTATGGTGTTTCTCTTGAAGGAATTTGTTACAACTAGGGTTTGCATGGTTATTTTTTGATGAATTGTAAGTATTTTTCTGCAAAACTTCTTGAATAAATGGTTGTAGTCTAATTTCTTGCATATGTTTATCTATTTTGTTGAATCAAAACCCTAGGTGACAAGCACACAAGTAGGTCCTTGTCTCATGTCCCCTGGTAGAGAAACTTTCATCCATTGAAAGAGAGAAAGAGAACCTAGTTGTAGCTACACTCCTTGTTTCTCTTTCCCCTGTGCTAGCCCTACCATTTAGAATCCAAGAGGAGAAAGACATCCTAGGCCTAGGTTATCTACACTTAGGGTCATTTTTCCTTTAGGGTTTGATGAAAGAGCCTTGTTGTAGCAATACTCTCCCTCGTTAAGCCTTCTTGTCTTGATTTTGTGCTTCATCTGAGCTAGTCGTCTTGCCAGGAAGGAGGAGAGAGCACAAGGCCTTGCTTTAGCAACACCGGAGTGAGCCTCTCTCCCCTAGGGTTTTGATTTTGAGGCCTTTCCTTAGCAACACCTCAAAAATCTTCCCTCTAGTCCTTGAAATCTTGCCTCCTTCAGCCTGTGTGTCCTTCACTTATTAACTCCATTCTACCCTAAGGCACTAATCCTAAGACCTCCAGCATTGAAGTAAGGTTTTGATCCAAACACTCTCAAAAATCAAATTTAAAACCCTAACTRCACTAACCCTAAGTTGCTAACGTCACTCTTGGTTATTTCATCTCAATGCAACAATGTTTTACTTTATGAGCAATTGAATGATGATTTAAAGCATTTATTTGATAAACYRTTGATTGATCCCATTGATGCCACATCATTCTATTATTTATTGGYGAAGTGACATTATCTTTTCATTTCTATTGTGTAAACATTRACTTCATTATCATTTACTTTCAAATCACTTATATTGAATATCAGATAGTTCTTGATTGATATGAAGTACTAACCCATTGAAATAAACTTGCAAGTATCAGTTTGTTGTTGTCTTGTTCCAGGCAGGTACTCTTCATTGGGTTTCACTTTATTATTGGTTTTTTAGYTGGAACTTTTGATTGGTGGTGATCTGTGAAGGGGGGGGGGGGGAACTTATCTTCATCCTATTAACCTTTTGCCTCTTCAAAACCCTAGGTCAYCGGGGACATCTCCCCTRGGCCTAACCTCCCTAAAGAGAAWGAACCTCCCCATCGTGGTGACATTGGGTGGGATAGGTTCMTGTTACGCYAGTTTGGCCTTCTACTTTATAGCATTTCTTCCTAGCTAACATTTTGGTGTTGTTTCCGAGGAGAATTGAGTCAATTCTCCTYAGAYGACACTTTTCAGTAAACCTTGCCTCAGAGACCTTTTTCTTACAATCTTACCTRGTGACTCCACTTAGGGTGTTTTCCCTTATCCTTTGATAGTTTTCAAGAAAATTATYTGGCGAMTCCACTGATGAYRAAKCCAACAATGWMTTCACAATGGGATCCCAGGAACTACAAACCTTTAGACATGGGTAAAATCCTGGGATATCCTAGACAAATKCCCCCTTGGTATAAAAAATRGCTCCCTAGATTCGCTGGCATCRATGGAGAAAATATTTATTATCACATGAGMAAATTCTGGACTTTCTTTCARTACCACCMTGTCAGTGATGAYRTTGAAGACTTGGTAATGAAACTCTTCTCTTCCACTCTACATGGAGAGGCTGGAAGATGGTATGATAATCTTCTAGCTGCCAGCATCACATCTATGGACCAATTTGGAGAGATCTTCCTTGCAAGTTGGGTTCYGAAAATCGAAGATATCCAATCATTACTAAGAGGTCTTGAGTGCATAAAACAGACAAAGGATGAGACCGCCAGAGATTTCGRGATTAGRTTTCAAAGGTTGTTACACCACATTCCTGAAAGCTATCRYCCTAAAGGMAAGTATCTCATCTATCTCTATACCAATAGACTTCTAGGGAATTTAAGCTTCCTCCTAAATAAAAGGGATCMAAAAACACTTGCAGAAGATTACAACATGGACATTCAATTCAAGAAAAATCTCTCCTCATCCAGAACYAATAACCRTACCATGGACACTCTCAGCTTGATAAAACTAGTTTCCCTTGAAACCTTTGTTGAAGATCCRCAAGAGAGAAGGGAACAAGTTTTTGACCAGCAGAATGAGGACATGATTAAGGAGATAAAACCTAAGCAAGATGATGAAGTACCAACCCGTKCTCCTCCCTCTGATGAGGTCATCCAAGAACCTGTTTCTCCTGCACAACAAAGTGAAGATGAGGTTAGTTTCTTTGTACTTCAGGATTCCAATGACACMTTTTTCCTTGATYCATAAAATGAAGGAKAAATRAAAGATTTGAACGAAATGGATATTCCTTGTTGTACAATCAAAGACAAAGAAGCAATCCATGAGGATGAAACAATAACACATGATGAAAATKCCAAAGTCCTCGAAKCCMCTGCACAAGAASAAATAGTAAGTTTCCCTCCTYYCCTATTTTTTKATGATACTTTACTTTATGATGAAGGAAATAAGGAGGAGGAGAATGATTTTTCAAATGTTTCAAACCCTGCATGTTATGACACAGATAGTGACATTGTTGATAACATTGATGAGTTCATACATGTTGGGAGATGTAGGTGGGATATAGTTTGTTATGGCCTGGATCCCATCTATGACACTGAGAGTCATTTCCAATTGTTTCCCTTGCAATTATCACAGCAGATTACTTTTGACCAGTGGAAWCAAGGAGATGAGATTTTTACCCGTACTTTTCAAAAAAAAAAAGGATGACCTAATGCCTTGTTTTCYTGATGATTTTCAGTCTTACCTTGAGATGTTTTATGAGTACCCTTCCGAGCACTTGGATTCTCTCCACGAAGATGATTACCAACCACCACTGTGCTTGGATTTTGATACAAGTAAGAACATTGTTTGCCTAAAGAAGGATTCTCATGACTTCTCACTTCAGCCACCTGTTATTACTTTACCTTGCTTTTCCATCAAAGGTGTTGTTGGGAATTATATCGTTTATATAGAGTTTCCCCTTAGGAAAACCCTAGAGTCCAAGGGTTGGTTAAATATTACAAGCTTAAGTGTATCTTCTCAGTTTTTCAACTATCCCTTGAGAATTTGCCAGTTTTCTAATACATCCTTGTCAATCCCTTCTCAGACTTCACAGTATGAGAACGTCTTAGGTAGCTAGTGTGGCGACCTTTTGAGTCATTGTTATGAACCTTGTACTTTTCTTGACCCTTTCCTAAAGTGGATTGAGTACTTTCCTCAGATATGGACATGGCAGGATTTTACCCCTCCCACCCACCTCCATTAGTTAGACTTTGATATTTCCGATGATATGATATATATTCTAACTCATGACATTTTTTTTCTTGATTTATCACTATTTTGGTTTATGATGAAGCACAAAGGTAGGTATAGTGGGAAATTTTGGATTGTCTTCACTGGTTGTTTGAATACACCCACATCTTGCCAACAGATAAGTACAGGTAAGTAGTTTATATTCACACTTATTGATTGTTTTCTTTCAGTCTATGTGTGTGTGTGTGTGTGTGTGTGTGTGTTGGGGTGGAATTACCACCCCAATTGTGTTAATAATACTTCTATTGAGATTGAGTAGGTCTGTAGGTTATGCCAGACATGTTGAGGTTCTCATGCGCTCTACAGTGAGCACATGCCCCTGAATTGGAGCCAGATGTTATCCCCACTTTTTAGGGATAACTAGGAGATCATGTCTCGAGGCCCACAGGTCCTAGACATGGAGTACTGAGAGAAGGATTGACCTGAGCATGGCCCTGGAGGGCCCACCTTTTCTTCATTCATCATTTTTTGTCTTGTCAATAGCAGCAGCATCCATCACCATCAGCTTGATCCTGTATCAGAAGAGGTTCTTGCTCCATGAGGTAATTGGTCCAGGTATCATGGTATGTGTCACTTTTGATCATTGAAACCTTTAAATATATGCATATGATTCCTTTTATCTCTAAAAAATTATTGGATATTACATTATCCCACTTGACCATGCTTGGGGAAATTGACAAGGTGCCCTAGCATGCCTGTGCCCATAGGTCTTGATTTTCCACTAGGGGAATTTCTGAAAATCCATCATCTACTCCCATCATAGCACCACTGTTTCATCTTATCTCCCACTCATTTATCCCATTCCCTTTGTCCGGGCATTGGGTTGACCTATTTGCAGGACTACACCTTATCTAGTGGGAAGAAGGGGCTAAAGGACCAGAAGGTAAAAGTAGTTGGTAAAAGACAAAAGCCTAGAAATAAAACCTTGAGATGCTTCGCCTAGGGATCCTTGAGAAGGAAGTAAAAAGCCTCTCAGCAAGAAACAAGAGGTACCCAGAAAATAAAAAAGCAAGACCTAGTCAGAGGATAGGGGGTCTCATCACGAGCCAGCCTATTAGGTCCATGGGTACCTAACAGTATGGCATTTCCACCATCTGGTTACCACACCAGGGTAGTGAAATTTGGTTGCATGGAAAAGGGAAAGGGGGTCTCATTCCGAGCCATCCTTCTCATCTCTGTGAAAGTACTTGTGGGTAACGTTGTTAGCTCTGGTCACCATGCCAAGGTAGTGTCCCCTGGTTAGTTCTCGAACAAAAAAAGAAAATAAAAGAATAAAAAGAATAAAGGCAAGAATGGGCTTGGAAAAAATACATCCATGATGAGTAGAGCTCGCCTTCTACAAAGGCACCCACAGGTAACACTTATGCATCCTTGGCCCTCACTGCACCCACATGTTTGGACATCCCCTAGCCACATCACCTCACTTACATGGCTTGGATGAGATCTTTCTAGAAACTTTCCTTTTCTTGTGGACACTAGCCCAATAGGACGCCTTGTCCTTTTCTCCAATATTGTATTGCAGGTTTTTGTAATGTCTTTGAGCTATTAACTGATGTATTAGGGGTTTTATGCATATGTTTAATAATATTGATGATGAGATTTGATTGACATTGATATGATCCCTATGACTAATGAGCCCATGGAGGGCGTAGCTTTTGATGTGCAGGACCATGCCCGATGGACAAGTACCATTTGGACCGGTACACATGGGGAGATGACCAGTTCAGACCTCCATGGGGCTGAAGAGCCCACCAGATGGATGTTGAGACCCCATCAGGGAGCAGAGATAGGACAAAGCTTGATCATGGGTTTTTCACCTGATAGGAAGAGGGCATTCCACCAGAGACACTCTGGCAGGAATAGACTTAGGGGAATGACCCCTTTTCAGTGGAACGCTAGTGTTGGAAGGCTTAGGACGTCCCCATATTCACCATGACATTATCCAGCCTCATGGACACTCTGGGAGATAGGATGGGTAGCAGTGGCACGTGTGGCATGTTGAAGAGGCCCCTGGGGGGCTAACGTTTTCCTCTTAGATGTCTCATTTTCCCTAGAAAGGGATAGCACCTCCCTTGAAGGGTATTTTACTCTCTTTTCTTCTTAATTAGGGTTTTTACTTAGCATTTAATGTAAAAATAGTATGATTTTGACATTATGGCCTTGTCGGCCTTTTTATGACCTAAAAAGTAAAATTAGGTCATTGATACAGTATATATTGAGGATTGTGATCCTCATTTCAGCATGACAACTTACTCACTCATAGTGAGGTCTGCATTTTAGCGCCCTAATGTTGGGTATGTGTTATATTCCTTGCATGAGTAGTAGTGTCTGAGAGTTTGCACCGGGCGTGCAGGGGGGTTAGAGGGGGGTGGAGACCCCCATGTAGGGGTTCGGGGGCAGCGCCCCCGAAAAAAAAATCGCACTCGGATGACATATTTCTGGGACCACATGATATTTAGGTGGTTTTTCGGCACATGGTTTTTTGTCGACGGTTTTCTATTTCCAGTTAAGGAATTAGGGATTTGGACTCATCCAGGTCATTGGGTTAGGGTTTTGGATGCCGTTGGCTCCTATATGTATATTGTATTGTAAACAATGTAACACAATGTATGAATATAATATATGTTGGTTTTCCCGGTTTGGGGTTCCAAGTGAAAAATCTCTATGTAATGCATGTATTTGCCATTGTATCTTTTATGCTCTTTTCTGAATATCAGTTTGCAATAGATATTGTACAAGGTTAGAATTTACATTTGGTATTAGATATTTATTGGCTTCAGGGGGATGCCTTTGTCGTCAAGGGTTTGGCTCGGGACTGTGATAAGCCTTGTTACAGTGGGAGATCTGCGGTATTTTTTTTCAGGTGAAAATAAATGGCAAGCAATTCGAAGATGGAGATTGAGAAGTTTAATGGGAAAAGATTTGAGTTGTGGAAGCTCAAGATAGAATATCTTTTGGTGGACAAAGATCAGTGGATCGCGGTAGATCCAGGTACTACACCTACAGGAACTTCTGCAAATGACTGGAAAAAGATGGATCGGAAGGCAAAGAGCACATTTCGACTGTGTCTCTCTGATTCAGTATTACAGAATGTGTCAAAGGAAGCTACAGCCAAGGATTTATGGGAAAAGTTGGGGAATTTGTATCAGTCTAAGTCCCTAGTAAATAAACTATTTTTGAGAAAGAAGCTGTATAACTTGAGGATGAGAGATGGAGACACAGTGGCAGAGCATTTGAACGCATTCAATACTGTGGTAAGTCAGTTAGTATCTGTTGATATTAAAATTTCAGATGAAGATAAATGTATCAATTTGTTGTGTTCTTTACCAGGCTCGTGGGATAGTCTGGTTGTGGCTATAGGTATTAATACAACTTCTTTGAAGTTTGAAGAAGTGGTCTCATCCTTGTTGTCGGAGAAGATGAGACGAAATAATATGGAAGGACATAGCACAGAAGCATTATTTGCAAGAGGACGTTCCCAGGAAAGAAATAGATCTAATTTCTCAAGTGGGAGATCTAAGTCTAAGGGTAGATCTAAATCTCCTGGAAAGTTTGGAAGGGTATGTTGGAGGTGTGGAAAAGAAGGGCACTACAAGAA
>ML801072.1:90662-102204 GCA_009831015.1 Picea engelmannii
TCTTTAGCTCTTAGGTCCATGGATTTTTCTATAGATTCCATGCCCTGAAGATTCCAACTTCTTTCTTTCATCATAGGATCATGGATGTGGATGGACAACTAGGGATACTTTAAGGCTTCTTTTCAAAGAATACTTCTTCTAAATTCAAACTGAACACATGTTGCTCTTCATGGTTTCTACCATTCATGGGAACATCGATAGATACTTCATCATCTTCAATGGATCATATTATTTAATATTATCACCCTCCTAATCCTTGCTTCATGCATGAATGCATGTTATTATTTTGGAAATATATAATCGGCTCCCTCCATCTAGGAGAGCCCATGCTTCCGTCTGCATCCTTATTGCCTCCTGCAAGGTGTCACAAATCTTTTTCCAATTTCCTCTTGATTGTTGACTTATTTTTGTCTTTACTTCTTATAGGTTTCTTCAAGATTGATTTTGATTTCATCTTATCTTGCAGTTGTTACTTATGTAATAGCTTCCACATGAATTCTTACCAGGGGTTGTTGATGTACTTCATCCTTTCATGTGTATTGCCTGACTTGTAGTCATTTTGATAGCAATCCTTATCTTGTTGTTCTTCCATAGGTATAGTTTTTCTTTGAACATATTATCTCTTAAGAAATAGATATGAAATATATGTACAGAAAACATGGTATGTACAAGAACTATGAAGAGTATCGTTACCTTGTCTTAGAAGAAGAAGTATGTTTTGTCCTGCTTGGTTTTCTTTGAGGGCTCCCTTTCTTTGGCAACTGATGCTTCGTGTGTTTCCTTCCTTTTCTTTAACTCGAGACAATGGTTCTTGTAGTGACCATATTTTCAACAATTGAAGCATTGTATTTTTGACATATCTTTCTCTTGAATTGGTTTCTTCCTAGAGCCAAACTTCTTTTTATTCTTGAAATTCTTGAACTTTGTTGTGAAATCTTGATCATCGTATTTCTTTTGGGGTTTCTCTTTTGCACTGATTCTTGATTCTTCTTGTGCACAACAAGTCCAAAGTTCTTCAAATGTAGGATACTCCTTCCTTGTGTTCATGCTTGCAGAAAATGCATGCCATGTCTTGGGAAGACCATTGAGTACTATATTTACCAGTCCCTTCTCTGAAATAATGTCTTCAATATCTTGCAGTTGATCTCTCAACTGAGATATTCTCACAAAGTATGATGTTATGTTGTCATCATCATTCATTTTCATGTCACAGATCTCATTCTTCATATTCATTACCTGTCCAATGTTTCTGATTGAGAAGAGGTTTATTAGGGCATCATACATCTTCTTAGACAAATAAAGATGGGAGATGTAGGGTATCAAGTGGTCTTTTATAGAATCCACTATGATACTTATGGCATTGATGTCGTTGTCTTTGAACTTATGCATAATTGCAACGTTCTATGGTTCCTTCTCTTTTCCTTCTTCAAACTCTGGTTCCACAATCTTTCCTTTCACGATATCCAACACTTTATTCTTGGAAAGGATGAGATCAATCCTTTTCTTCCATGTTTTGAAGTTAGAATCCCCTTATAACTTGTTTTCTAACTTCATAGAGTGAATCATGGCTACTTTGACTTGGTCAACCCTAGATTTGACCAAAAACTCAAACTTGACGTCTTAGCTTGTTGAGAGTATCAGGAGATGCACTAGGCTAGGGTGCACTAGGCTATCCAAGAATTAGGTCAATATCTTCACTTAAGGTGCCTCAACGAGAGGGTTAGGGTTTTTTTGTTGTAACAGAAACTGCCTCCAGCTGCAACTGCAACTGAGCAAATCCTCCCAATATATCTTCCAGTGGTTAGACTATCTGAAGATAGTGTGGACCCATAACCTGTTAGAATATAATGGATGTCCTCATTTAACCATAGACAATATCACTATTTTCACCCAACCATAGGCCGAAGCCACCCCCGAGCACCTTAACCTTGACATAGAATCATTCTGGGATCAAACCCTAGACTGGATAGCCAAACAAAGGTGGCACATCTTTCTCCAAGGATAGCGCACTAAAAAAGAGTAACAAGAGCTGATCAAAGAGTCCAAACCATAACCAAGAGGGATTCTAAGCCAAAACTGAAATCTTCTAGTTGCAGCAGCTACAACAATAGCTCTCCTCCAAACTTGCGCACGAACTGGCCATCTACAGTGTGCACAAGTGTTGCTTCTGCAGTTCTGAGAATATTGGCCAGGATGAAGACTAACCTCCTGTATTTATACTATTTCTGGAAGACTGCCTGGGTCAACTTCTCATTATGGGTACTAATTCTTTAGTATATAACATTTCTTTTAGCCAACTTCTTCTCTTGGAGGCTAATAACCTAATACAAGTCATTCTCTTGAGTCGACTTGTCTTTTAGGGTTATTAAGCAATTAATTAGGGTTTCTTCTTGCTTCCCGGAATATTCTATTCTTGTCAGGTTTACGCGTGGAGGTAAATACCTCCTACAGCTACCATAATATCATAAGTATGAAGAAGGCCTTGTACAGACTCAATCAAGCTCCAAGAGCTTGTTATGCACGGATTGAAAATTACCTAATGAGACTTGGATTTTTGAAGCGCTATGTTGATCAATATTCTTATTACAGGGTTGTGAATGATGCACCTATTATCCAAATACTATATATTGATTATTTGTTTCTGATAGGTCCAGAGCCTCTCATTATTCAGTATAAGAGGGAGTTAGCCTCCGAATTCGATATGAAGGATCTTGGTCTCATGCATTATTATTTGGGACTAGAAGTATAGCAAAAGCATGGTGAAATCTTCCTATGGCAAGGGAAGTATGTTGTAAAGATTCTTCAGAATTTTGGGATGATGGATTACAAATCCATGGAAACTCCCATGGTGACAGATATGAGGAATTTGAGAGACTTTGGTTCTGATCTAGTAGACTCATCCCTGTATCGATAGTTTGTTGGCTCATTGATGTATTTGGTGAATACCCGGTCGAACATTTTATTTGTTGTGAACATATTAAGCCAATTCTAGGTGGAACCTAGACATGAGCATTGGATAGTTGCAAAGCATATTTTGAGATATCTTTGTGGGACTCTAAAATATAGTTTGAGATATGCCTCAAACAATGATGTAAAACTACATGGATTTACTAATTAAGATTGGGTAGGGAGTGCAGATGACAGAAAGAGTATTTATGGTATATGTTTTAGTTTGGGCCCTGCTATGATATCATGGGATAGCAGGAAACAAAAGTTTGTTGCACTATACATTGTAGAAGCAGAGTATATTATAACTTGTGATGATTGTACTGAAGCAGTGTGACTCTGTAAGATGGTTTATGGATTGTTTGATCAGGTGTTGGATTTGACTATGATATATTGTGATAATCATATCTGCATGAAGCTCTCAGGGAACCCGGTGTTCCATGACAGGTCAAAGCACATTGAGATAAAGTACTACTTTCTCCATGACAAATTCCATAGGGGAGAAGTTATTCTCCAGTATATCTCCACTGATGAGAAGATAACCGATATTTTGATGAAGCCTCTATCCAAGATAAAGTTTGCATACTTAAGAGACAAGTTGGGGCTCATGGATATTTCTCCCTTGGTTGAAAGGGAGGAGATGACTTCATCGGTTGGGAGGGAGCTCTGATATGTGGCATCATGGACTGTCAGTGAGCTGCATATATGTATCATGCTAGTACAACTTAGAGATGGTCATACAACTTAGAGATGATGATTGCATCATGATATTACAACTTGGATATGATACATATGGTTGGATTTGTGGATGATACAGTGGCCTGAGATGCATCGTGCTAGTACATCTTAGAGGTGGACATACAACTTAGATATGATGTATTGACATCATGCTAGTTATGTTCATTCTAGTACAACTTAGATACAATGTTGGTGAGACACATCATGCTAGATATGGCCATGCTAGTACAAATTAGAGGTGGACATACAACTTATATATGATGTATTGACATCATGCTAGTACAACTTAGAGATGACCATACAACTCAGAGGTGATGCAGATGGCATGTGCCATGCTAGATATGATCATGCTAGTACATCTTAGATATGACATACAACTTAGATATGATGCATTGGCATCATGCTAAATATGTCATGCTAGTACAACTTAGAGATGATCATACATATTAGAGATGACACAGTCAGGCACTGATCTACATCACGTGAGTACAACTTAGATGTGGCATATAGCTTAGATATGATGCATTAACATTATGCTAGATATGTCATGCTAGTACAACTTAGAGATGATGTAGATGATACTCTAGATCACGCCAGTACAACTTAGATATGATGCATTCACATCATGCTAGTACAGCTTAGAGGTGATGCAGTTGATAAAATTGTTGATGCAGGATGATATCAAATGATATGATTTGATTGTTGTGGAGACTGTATGTCTCTGGATAGTAGTTTTATTCTACTATGGTGGATGTGCTCCACTAGTAGTGATTGTGTGTCATTGGTTAGTAGTTGTGTGCTACTATGAGTGGTTGTGTACCACTGGACAATAGTTGTGTACTACTTTGGATAGATACAGTTGTGTTCTATTGGATGGTTTTTATAAGACAAATCTATAATGTGGACACAAACTAATCTCCCTAATTTCAACAAGAAATTAGAAAAAAAACAGAGCAGAATACAAGTCTCTCCTTAGATTTCATTGTGATATAAATCGGTTCGATAAGGGATAAATGACATACCATTTAAACATCGTTTGATCCTCGCTAGTGTCATCCTTGATCTATATTTGGATTTGTGAGATGTTGAACCTGTTAAGAAGCACAAACCAACAAAGAGAGATAAAAACGATATATATATTCCAATGAAACCTATGCATAAGATCAAGGAGTTATACAATAAAAATGGAGACACTTTTATAGGGAAGAAATGTATTACTACATTATATTGATGAAAGTGGAGAATACAACCTATGCCTTGATGGATTTGTGAGATGTTGAACCTGTTAAGAAGCACAAACCAACAAAGAGAGATAAAAACAATATATATATTCCAATGAAACCTATGCATAAGATCAAGGAGTTATACAATAAAAATGGAGACACTTTTATAGGGAAGAAATGTATTACTACATTATATTGATGAAAGTGGAGAATACAACCTATTCCTTGATGTTGCAAGGTCCCTTCCAATGGCCCTTTGCTTCAAAACACACACCTTTGTTCCAATGCTTTTGATGAAGATTATTCACAGCCTGACTTGGAAAGCTAAAGAAAAGTTATCACAAGTACAATCTTCAGCAGAATACTTCATGCATAAGAAATCCTATCCTTTCCCATGAGAGATCCCTCTCAATATAGAATGAAGAGGGATGGAGGAGGATATTAGGATGATCCCACTAAATCAAAGAAGTGAGTAAGATCCAAACCGATCGGAGGCCACCTCATCTTCTAGAAGATTCCATTCTAGAACTTTCAATAATTTCACCTTTTTCCCTTATTTGAGCATCGTCACACCCTAAGCACAAGAAGCCTGTGGTGAATCCGCAGTCCATTTTGGTGCAGCATGCAATGATCAAGCATTGTCACACCCCAAGCATTTAGTAGGGTGCAACGATCTCCTTTGATAGTGTTGTTAAGAAAAGAAATATGATTCAATTTCTCATGGAGAAAGTCTCATTTCTTTAGTATCTTCGGGGAACAGAGGAGTAAGTCATAAACATATCGTTAGTTGACCACAGGGTGACCAAAATAATGTGTAACAATGGCATTGCAGTAGTTGTATGCTACTATCTTATTTCCATGGAGACTAGCACTAGTGTTGGAGATGATTTCTAGCTAGTGATGATGTTGCTCGTGATTTGATTTGTGTGATCATGAGATAGCCTATGTGGCTATGATGATGCTACCGACAAAATGGTTTGTTTTTTCTCAAGATCATTATCGTTAATACCTCCCTGGCTAGGAAGGAGTGTTGATGTTATGATAGCTACGAGAGGTATTAACCCCCACATGTAACCTTTGACGAGACTAGAATATTTTGGGAAGCTAGAGAAACCCTAAATGGATGTGTAGAAAACCTAGAAGAC
This sequence comes from Picea engelmannii, assembly GCA_009831015.1. Lineage (NCBI taxonomy): Eukaryota > Viridiplantae > Streptophyta > Pinopsida > Pinales > Pinaceae > Picea > Picea engelmannii. The sequence continues at coordinate 96,715 of ML801072.1, forward strand.
AAGTCGGCTCAGTAAAAGAATTAATATTAAAGTATTAGATTCTAAAAGGAAAAGTCATCCCAGCCAAGTGACAAGAACCACTATAAATAAGACATGATCTATCTCATGTGTACACACTCACTTGACTCTCTCTCTCAAGGATGGTGCAAGTTTGGAGTTGCAGCTGCAAGAATGGAAGGTGGATATTCTGAGGTGTTTCTTGGTCTCTCTCTCTAGTGCCATATAGACTAAGATTTGTGTCCTACATTATAGTATCTATTGGTGGTATACTTGGTGATATTCTTGATGGTATTCTTGGTAACTGCAACTGCAACTGCTGCATCTAAGTGTTGTTCTTCTTCTGTGGCTTTGGGATTTTCTGTTTGGTGATCTATCTTTGGAGAAAGATGCACTCTAGTGGTTATTTGTTTGTTATAGTGTTGCTTCTAGAATAATTCTATCTAGAAAAGGTTATGGTGCTTAGGGGTGGCTTCATGCCTATGGTTGGGTGACAATAGTGATATTGTCTATGGTAAAACAAGCACATTGAATATTTTAACATATGTTATGACATCATCTTACTTTTACTCCATCACATAAGATAATGTGTAATTTAATGAAGGGGGTGACTCCAACATTAAAACAATATCTTCATTTATCTTTGTTTTACATGTCTTCATCATGAACTAAGTGAAAAAATGGGGTGGCCCCTTTATAATATATTTACCACCATATTTGTGGAAATGATGAGGATGGCCATTAGAAATGATATCTTCTAGAAAAGTCCATCATAATCCAAGGTCACAATGAGAAGAGACCATGAGATGTATGAGTTTTACACTAGGATAACCATGACAATCACCACCATAGTACCAAAAAGCATATCACAACTATCAATCACGAAGAGAGAACCAAGCACCAAGATGATCCACCACAAAATCCATTGAATCAATGTGTAATATCCCATGTGTTATCACACATTATTGCAGGGGGTGTTTTTTCCTTTGAATTTGGACCTTGGGTGGCAATATGCGAAGAAAGGGGAATAAAAACCCACCAAATGCCGCTTGTCCTAAGTTTTTATACCCAGGCGCATGGTTCTAAGACACGCACGAATCTTGGCGGTTGAGATCTGAGCACCTTAGATCGATGGTCATTGATCATATTGGGGCCTCAACATGCGCGGTAGATAAAATTTGTAGGGCGGGCTGGGTACAAAACCACAATTTTTTGAAGCTGCTACTTATCAGTCATAGACACATATTGGGCCCAAAAGTGGGGAAGAATCAAACCACTTTTTGTGGCCCCGATATGCACATGTTCATATAGCGCCCTACCTCGGGTCGACAAGTGGTCGCTCCCCCATCACCTCCATCCCATTATACCTCATCTCTCACTTGTGTGGCCCCCATGCTATCCTCAGTCTCCTCTTCCCATCCACAGCTATCCACCTTGCCATCCCCATCTGATTCTCCATGCCGAGCATGCCAATCACTTCATCACCAGCCATGTCTGCTGTCAAACCTCCCCACAAGAATCCAACCCAGATCAAGATAGTAGAATTCTAAGGCCGCCATGTCTTACAGGTGCAAAGTTGACTCGGGCCTTCTCTATCCCAATGAATCAATTATTAAGGTTGGTTGGTGGTGGTTGAACATCATTTCCACCATAAATGGAAATTCTAGGGCAGGACTATATGTTAGTCGTCTCATCTGCAGATTTGTTCTAAAGTGTGATTACGTCTGACTGAGGTTCATGTATGATGAGAGGCTACATACACAAGTCTGTCAGGAAGCATGCAAACGCAATGCCTTCAATGCAGCCACTCGAGCACGCTTTTGTGTTTTGGGTTCTGAGTATATAGGAGTCTTCCTCATATTTTGTTAGTGTGGATGGTAGAGCAAATCTTCGATATTGTAAATTTTTAATGAAACTTATGGTTTTCTGGCTATGTATTTGTATTTGAGACTTATTTTTTAATGAAAGTCAGTTTTCTTACTCCAGCTTATTTGCCTCTATTACTGAGAGGATTCATGATGATTGATTCACATGAATTGTTGTGACTGTGTTATGATGAATGTTTGATTGTAATGTTATTATAATTTCTTTCAATTTCTCTGAGATTTAAATTTCAAAAAGATCTTGTGTTTAAGTCTTTCCTCTTTGGGTTGCTATAATATCTGATGTCCGCAGCAGACCCCTACACCCTTCTAACCAAAATCTTCCTCCTATTCACCCTTACTACAACCTACTCACTGGAGTTAAATTAAGACCTCACTTGCTTGTGCGTACTAGTCCAGTTTTATGAGTTAAGACTATATTTTCTTTACACTGCACCCATTTGACCATTTCATAACCAATTCATGACATAAAATTCTGATGGTTATTGGGCTTACCTCTACTGCAATCCAGAGGTGAATTCTAGTGCTAACACCATGCAACATCATGATTAAGTAAGAGGATCCACAACCACCACCATGCCCAACCAAAATGTACAATATCCCAGCAAAATGGAAGGTGTGTATCTCTAGTTCATTAGTATCCTTGTAAGTTACCCTTGAAAATATGTCATGTAAAGAAAATCATATATTTACCACTCATGTAAATATGAAGGGTAACATTGGCTCCAACTTAGGGACATGTACTCTTTGGAGAAGAGTGCATGAGACTCCAGAATCTTTGCTATACTTGTCAAGAAGATCCTCCAAGAAAATTAAATGCTACCATGTGGTGGGATGGATCCACATCACATCCCTAAACACTACATCCAAATGTTTATCGAGTTGATTATATCAAAATTGGATTTGCAAGAAAGAAAAGGCATAAGCCAACAATGCCAAAGCTACAGGAAATGAAAACTAGTGTTCATGTTAAAGAGATATTCTTCTACTCTAATGCTCATGTTAAAGAGTTTATTATTCTACTTTAATACTCTCAAGAGCTTATTTCTCCTACTCCTACTCTACTTAGCATATACAATGAAAGTGTTAGGTGTAATCATACAACCAATGGAGCCATGTGCTCATCTCATCAATGCCACTACACCCTCCCTTATGTTTGGTTACCAACCAAAATAATGATATACTCATCATTACATACAAATATTCTAGAACACACATGACATGATGGTTACAACAAGAAATTACATTATGATCATGATAGTCAACACAAAAATCTTGTGACACATTCTATCACATGCCATGTTAATTCAACGTTGAAGAGGGTTGATATAAAGTCCTAAAAATGCATGGGACAGCTCCTAATCAACCTACAAAAAGTTTCTAATATGTCTCTCCAAAGACAAATTTGTATATAGAGAATTATTCACATATTCAAGGAAGTGAGGTGTGGGCAGATCCAACACTAATCCATCCTCCAATAAGCATAAAACTGAAGTATGAGTGCAAAATTTAGATCTAAGGATGCCTTCCTATACACAAACCAAAGTTTGTTTCCCACTTATGGATTGTGTTGGAAATTACTTTTACGAATCAGGAATTGAAAGATCTACTTTTCTAAGTAATGTATAGCACTAAAGACCAAATTTCCATCCATATCTTTATATGGAAGTATGCAAAAATCTGAACTTAACAGGGGTTGGAAATTTTATGCACTTTTTTCATACAAAATATAAAAAAATTCTGAATTATTTGGACAACAAATGACTGAAAATACTTTGTGTTTTCACTATCATAAATATTTCCATAGTGTTGAAATAAACTTGAAATGTATGAGGGGAGACAAAGCTGAACAATTTATGCACTTGACTCTTGTTCATCAATAACACAAGGCTGGAAACTTTCGGTGCATTCATGCCCCACATGATGCCCACATGTATGGTTGGAGATTATCATGTAAAGTTTTTGAATTTGCCTCTACGTCATTAGGTTATCCAAGGGCTTGAAAATCTGCACTTCTTCACTAGAAGAATCATAGAATGGATCTCTTAAGAATCTCCAATAATCCTCATCCAAACTATAATCAAAATTCTGAAAATGCATATCCATAACCACAAATACTTGGTCGACCCTCTCTTCATTTAATGGAGAAGCAAATAAATATGAACATATGTCCTCCTCAAAAATTTCATTAAGTGTATCATTGAACTCAGAATTTGGAGGAAAACAATGGCTTATCAAACCTTAGCTTCATGAATGGAAGTTTGAGTTATTTCATGAAGAAGATCTTATTGTGTGGTTGAAGTAGATGGATGTTTGTTCTTTTCTTAAACAAATTCTTTCTCATGAAGTGGTTCTTCTTCAATGTGTTCATCAAGTGCTTGATTTTCTATGGATTCTTCTTATTGTTGGAAAATTGGTTTTCATTGATGTCAACCCTAGCAAAAGCCTCGATGCAAGTTCAGAAGCTTCTAGAAGTGATGAGTTTACTTGAAGGAGTCTCCAAAGTGGTGCCCTTATGGCGTAGCTTTAAGCATGGCCCTCACGGAAAGATGCTTTGAAAAATTATACAATAAGCCCTGAAAATATGGTCAAGAAGCCCTAGAGGTGTGGTCAAGAAGCCCAAAGTTGATTGACAAAAACGAGTATGAAGGACATTGCAAATTCATGCAAAACCTCCATAAATTGATAGTATTCTTCAAGCGATTTCAAATGGTAGGTGGCACACCACGTAGTTCCTCACAGTTGAGGAGATATGACCTCTTAAAGGGTGATCATGTAATTTTTCCCCATTGCATGGGTCGACCCCATTTGGAATATTTATTAAAAATAAAATTAAAAATGTGTGGGTGAAGTCGACCCCAATGGATTAATTAGAAAAAATTAAATTAAATTTGTTGCTTAAGGTCATCCCTACGTTAAGTGTTGATGATTACAAGTGCGTGAGACATCTTCCAGGACACAGACTAAGTGAGTCGACTTGTGAGAGAGCCCATGAGTTGGGTGTGTGGTTCCTATCTAAGACGGAAATGGAACATTGTGTTGGCCTCCTCCTTACAGAGAATTGAGAAGAAATCCAGATGATCCTCTTGTGTAACATAGTGAGAAAGAATATTTGTTGAGTTGGGAATGCCTATGGCTGAGCACAAGTGAACGTGTGAATTTCCATGGGTTGGGTGCATCGTTCTGAGAAAAAAATGAAATGATGCATTAGAATCCTCTGAGAAGAGAGTTGAGATGATGAACTCCATATGACTCTCCCATGTAATGCAGTGGGAAAGAATATCTTTTGAGTTGGGTGTGCCTGTGGATAAGCACATATGAACGTGATACTAGTGGTTGAGCACTAGTGAGTGTGGTTCTCCTGTGAGATGCAGTGATATAGAGACGTGGACATCCCTATGGATGTGCCCCTAGTGGTTGAGAACTAGTGGGTGTATTGGATTAAATACATGAGCCATAGCTCATTGAAAACTTAACATGGTAGCAGAGCAGGCTTGAAGAATACCATTGCACATTAAATTTGAAGGTACATTCTAAACTCTATTGTAGGTGTGAACAAAAGAGGGTCGGTCCTCTCCTTGAAAATTATGTGGTAGATGATGTGGTCAGA
>ML801072.1:144977-157482 GCA_009831015.1 Picea engelmannii
TTAATATTAGTACATGTAAAGAAAGATTGCATCTTATTTGGAATTGCATAACTAAATTGAGAATTGCATTTTGAAAAACATATCATTTATTGGGAATTGAAGTTAGGCATTTGCATTGTATTCATATTTATTTATTTTACTTGTTGAGTCATAACATCATTATTTTCACAAACACGCCTTTTTGAGTAAGCAAGGCCACTAAAAGTAATGTTGTGATTTAAAATTGATTACAATTTTATTTTTCTGGGGTGCACAAAATAGCTTAGGATTTAGAGCCTTGGAATAGGATTTTGTGAGTAAACTTCTCCAAGGTTATTAAATCAACATATGTGTATGACTAAGGGAGTGGAGAAATCCATTGTATAATTGGTAATATTAGGAGACTCCTCTTACACCAGATTTAAGCATGAGGTCGCATGAAGCTGGTTGAAGGGATATCCCCTTGATACCTTCTTAGTGTCATATATATTTCTGGGGATCTATTCATATATGGGGATCTTGCTAGTACCTTTACCTCTGTGAGAAGTCGTTCTTTCGAGGTCAGGATTTGTTACCCTGTGCATACGGTGGACCTGACTTACGATTGTTCGCCTGTGCATCGATTATATCATGGTTACTTAGTTTCTTGACTTAGGTACCACATAGGTTACTTGCAGGGGTTATTCTACAGGTATCCTAGGTCAAATAAGGGTCAGACAACACACAACCTTTATGGAGGATTACCTCTTCAGTGAGATCTGACCAACTAGTTGTTAAGCCCTCGAGGGCCCTTATAACTAATTTTGATACCTCTGATATTTAGCAGGGAGTCTCAGGACCCTCTTGGGCGAGGCATACCTACTTTAGGGAGGGAGACCCCTTTTAGCCACTTTATCCTGTTTGTGTGCATATTAGCCTTTTGATTTTATTTTGGTGTGCTCTTTGATTACTAGTTGGCCTTAGGATTTATTTTATATCTTGAGTCTTGAGTCATCGTGGAGCCATACCAACTTCCTCGTAGGTCTCACTGCTTGTTACAGTTAACACTCCATTTTGAGTCTTTGCCTTCAAAAAGGCCTAAAGTTATTAAACGTGGTACACACACCTCCACTTATCATACTTGTGATCATACAAGGATGAGTATTGAATCGAATCAAAAAGATACTAGGAGTTCTTTGACTCCCATACCTACTATAGTTAACGATACCCATTCGACACCTTCAACCACAATGGTTGTAGTGTCGAAGGTGCCTATCATCACCTCTGCCCATCCTATAGTGAATACTCAACCTATATCAATGAACCCTTTTGGGTCTCTTTGTCACTCACTGGGCTATAATGTTTGGTCCATCCCTATGGCCTCTAGTCCTTTTCTTATGGTATGCCGAATTTCACATCATAATTTTCAACCTCCATCCCAGCGGATGGTATGAATACTAGCATCGGACTTAGGAGCACAACTCCTCCACATACTCCATTCTCGTTTGGTGGTACTCATGTCCCACAAACAAATCCTATTGTTGGAGGCTTTCCTCCTTTTAACCCCGGGTCTAATCATGTTGCTTCTGGATGGGGTAACCAACCCAGTAGACAAGCTATCGATTATGGTCCATCCTTTACACCCACCTCCTTTGTACCGATTCCGACCAATATGTTTGGCATGACAAATCCACGTTTATCCTCCAGATTCACACCCGGAGGAGGTCAGTTTCATACCTTGGGAAACCCCCAACCTAGAGCCACTCCGGCTAGGGGTAGTTTTTACAACCCTCATCAGAAAATTCCTACTAGAATGGTTCCCAACTAACCTCTCACGAATCAATAAAAAGGAGGGTATTACAATCCCAGATAGGGACATGGTGCTTACCAGAACCCTGGATGGGTTTTGATTCCCCAATAACAATCTTCCAGAGAGCTTGGGGCCAGATGTTGCAACCCCGTCTCGATTTTCTGGCCATGCTCAATTTTCCAAACTTCTCTAATTTAATGAATGGCCTTGTGTGTCATGATCCAACATGGCCCCCCATCCCCACTAAGCTTACTTCAAATATTCCAAAATTTGAGGGTAAAACTGGTGAGCATCCCGGTGATCATGTTACTACTTTTCACCTTTGGTGCTCTTCGAATTCCCTTAACGAAGATTCTATTTGGTTAATATTATTTCAATGCACCCTCATGTGGGTCACCATGAAATGGTATATCGGGCTACCTAGGGGGGTCATACAGAAATTTTAATCGGATGGTTTTGGTCTTCCTCAACCACTTCCAATTGTCGGGTTACGATGTTGGCATAGAACTTATGTTGACCTTTTGTTAAGACAAGGCCACTCATATCTCGGATCACATCTAGGAGTTGTGTAGATGGAACAGGTTAATAAAGGCCTATATGCCCCTATAATTCCTGCAAGAGTGGTTCATTAAGTCTCTCCTGCCTTATATTTCAAAGGATGGTTCTACATCCGGGGTTACATCTAAGGAAGAAATGATTTTTAAATCCCAACAAATATGCTCAGTTTGGGATGTTATACGAGATTCTTCCAGATGCACGGAGGTCAAACTATGACCCTAGACAAAATCTCGGGCCTCATGCTGATGGCATTGTAGGCTTCGCCAATGTGAAATGTGCAGACTCGGTGACAAGACATTTGAAAGAGTTGTCTATAAACCAGTTTGTAGGAGGGCCAGCTTTGTCTGTGTCCTCCAATCCCACTCAGTCAGTAGATGTACATTTTTTGCAATCGTCGACCAACCTGAATGGTAACCAACAACAAAGAGAGAATAAAAAGAAAGAACATAATAATAATTGTAAGGGTGGGAAGAATAATAATAAACCCAAGGACAATAGTAATAATGAGAATTCAAATAATAATGTAGGTGAGGGCAAGAAAGAAAGGTGGAAGGTGTTGTTTCCCTGTAAGTTTTGTACAAACGATCACCTTACCCATTTATGCCCCAAACTTTTGGAAGCTACAAGGCTTTTATCTCTACTGCTCATTTTCCTGACTAATCCTTTTCCACATAACCAACACATGGCCTTGAGCTCCTAGAATGCCAGAAATGTGGCAAGTGGGAGGCAAAACCCACCGACACAAGATAGTGATTGTTTATGCATCAATATGGTTAAATCTGAGGTTAATGTTGTTGAAATAATGTAACTGCAAAGTGTATTCTAATTATTATTGTGGTATTATTCATTAGATGAATCCCCTATTGTGGATTGATCGTGTCGGCTATTGTAAAAGACCAAATCCCCTTTTGCAGATTGGTTAAAGTATAATTGTAATAGGAAGAATAAGAAGTTGGCCCCAGAATATATTAAAGGTGGTTATAACCACCTAGATTGAGAAGTCGGCCCTACCAATGAAAATACACCTCCACACGTGCCAGAGTTTTATAAATAAGGAGGCTAGCACCTCACTTAGATACACACTCACTTATTCATTGAGAGACAAGTTTCGAAGCTATGCTTGGAGAAGAGAGAGAGAGAGGCACATTCTTGGGAGAGGACTTTATGTATTTGTTTGAGTTATCTATTGGCATTGTATTGGCTATCTATAATAAGGAAGTTTTGTTGGGTTTTCTTCCCCATGAGGGTTTCCCAGGATAGATGATGTGTCTCTTGTGATTGTGTATTTCTCAGTGATCCTATATTATGCTATTGTTATCTCGTAAAATGAAAAGAACTCTAATAATAGTTTAAACCTTAACATGGTATCAAAGTTAAGCTGAAGAGAGCATCCTTCACAAGAGAAAGTGAAAAATGTCATTGTTGTCATACATGTAAATTAGGGCTTTTTGTTGATGAAGTATTTTAGCCCTAAAACCATCTAGAAAAGTGTTCCCTTCCTCAAGGATCACTTTTGCATCCTCAACGAAAATTTTCAGTGGCTAGATCTCCCAGAAAGTGAAACCCTAGTTTCACAAAGTACCAAAAAACTAGAGTACCATAAGTACTAGAAGTACCAGAGTACTAGAGGTACCAGAAAACCAGAAGCACCAATCTAGAAATCTACAGATCAAGTTTGGAGTGGTAAAATTTGGATTTGCTCAGATCCAAACACACCAGGATACTCGCCTCAGCCAAGCACACCTCTTGGTAAGTTCAGAATTTAATTTTGAGCATTTTCATTTTTGGACATTTTCCTAGCTCCAGATAAAAGATGTCTGCAAGAACTAAGCTTGTTGACAATATGGAAGGTGTGGAAAACTTTTATGCCTGGAAGTATAGGATTGGTCTCATTCTTTAAGAGAATGACCTAGCAAGATTCATCAAAGAAGAAGTGTCGGAACCCAACGATGCTGCAGAAAAAGCAAAGCATCAAAAGGACACGATCAGGGCCAAAAGAATCATTGTAGATTCAATCAAAGATCACTTGATCCCTTATGTGTCATCAAAGAAGACTCTGAAAGAAATTTTGATGCCCTAAGCAGACTATATGAAGGAAATAACATAAACCGGAATATGAATCTAAGAACTCAGCTCAAGAATACAAGGATGCAAAGAGGAGAATCAATCTAAGAATATTTCTCCAGAATATCCCAATTCAAAGAACAAATAGAAGCGATCGGAGATGCTATAGACAAAGACAAACTTATAATTAAAACCCTTAATGGTCTCACAAGACCTTGGGATGCATTCATCCAAACAATTTTTGCCAGAACAAAGAAACTAAAATTTGATGGTCTATGGGAAGAATGCATTCAAGAAGAAATAAGAGTAGCTAACCATGAGGCTCTACTAGCAAGAGATGAATATCAATCCCTAGCTACTCACACCAAAGGAGGAAGAAAGAAGTCTTACTTCCAGAAACAAACTCATAAAGAGTCTCACCCCCAAAACAAATTCAGTCATAAAGAATCTCATCCAAAGAGATTCCATAAGAAAGGACAACAAAAGGAAAGAGATTACTCATCTATCCATTGATACCATTGTGACAAGATGGGACATATTGCGAGACATTGTCTAGAAAGATGAGAAGAATACAAGAGGAAAAATAAGAGGCACCATGCCCATGCAGTTGAAGATGAAGATCCACGCGCAAAGATGTTAAGAGAACAAATTAAATACTATGTCTTAATCTCAACCCTCTTAGGATCGGTAACACTAGAGAGGACACTTGTCTCATTGATAGTGGTGCCTCCAAGCACATGATAGGACAAAGAGATATTCTCTCTTACATTTCAGAAAAGTTTTTTTCTCAAAAAGTGACACTTGGAGATGATTATCAATACTCTATCAAGGGAGTGGGAGAATCAAACTACAATCTTAACTCAGGGAACTCAATGAAGATGAAGGACGTACTCTATGTACCAGGTTTGACAAAGAAACTATTGTCCATATCATCTTTATAAAATAAAGGCTTCAGAGTTGCCTTTATAGATGGAGAATTTCTTATGTGGGCTAAAGGAGAAACCTTGAAAGAAGCAATCGTCATTGGAAAAGAAGAAGGTGGCTTGTATAAGCTAAAGGGTCACTCAGAAGCTGCCATGATCCACGCTATTGAGAATCCATGTGAACTTTGGCATAGAATATTATCCCACATCAACTACAAGGCACTACCATACGTATGCAAAGTAGACACAGGTCTACCAGAACTCAAGGTTGACCATGAAGGCGTGTGCAATGGATGTGCACAAGGGAAGAACATCAAGAACCCTTTTCCGAAGAGAGATAGCAAAGCAGAAGGAGTCCTAGAACTCATTCATTCAGATGTGTGTGGCCCAATGCCATCATCCTCCATTAGTGGGTATGTATACTATGTATATTTTATTGATGATTATTCTCATAAGACCTAGGTGTATTTTTTGAAATCAAAAGATGAAGTGTTCAATAAATTCAAGGAATTCAAAGCCTTGATAGAGAATCTTTTCGAAAGAAACATCAAGATAATCATGTCAGATAATGGAGGAGAATACACCTCAAAAGAGTTTGTGAACTTCTGCAAAGATGTTGGGATCAAGAGGGAGGTCACCACTCCCTACAATCCTCAACAAAATAGTGTAGCAAAAGGAAAGAACAGAACGATAATGGAAGCAGTGAAGACCATGATCCATGATCAAGATCTTCCTCTGTGCTTATGGGAAGAAGTAGCAATGACAACCATAGTGCACTTGGGTTCAAGACCCCGGAAGAGATGTTCACCGGAAAGAAGCCAGAGGTAGTCCATCTCAAAATATTTGGCTACCCAGTATTTATACATATTCTGAAAGAAAAGAGAAACAAGATGGATCCTTCAGGAAAGAAGGGAATATTTGTGGGATACTGTGAGGTCTCCAAGGCCTTCGGGATTTATATACCATGTCACCATCACATTGAGATCAGCAGGGATGTGACCTTTGATGAAGATGCAACGTTCAAGAAATTGAGAAAAATCCAACTTGAAGAAGTATATGAAGAGGAACCTGTAGCTCCCAGAGTTGCAGAATCAGTGAGGGAGGTTCCCAGATTTGCAGAACTAGTCAGGGAAGACATAGATTCTCCTGATGAGGAAATTCTAGAAGATCATGACATAGTATAATTTCAAGAACCTCCTCAGATGATGATCTCCCATAAGAGAAAGCTAGCTTGGGCTAGAGAGATTATTCAATATGGAGCGAAGTATGGGGTTCCCAAAGGAACCATGAGACAGGTGAAGAGACCTAATCCATTCTCCAGTTATACGGCTTTGATGTGTGATCTCATAGAAAAGGAGCCTACTTACTTTGAAGAATCCATTCAAAAGAAAGAATGGGCAGATTCCATGACAAAGGAATACCAATCCATAATAAAGAATGATGTATGGAAAATAGTTCCCAGACCGAAGAGTAAGGATGTGGTATATTCCAACTGGATCTTCAAAATAAAACATGTTGTTGATGGAAGTATTGAGAAGTATAAAGCAAGATTTTTCACTCATGGATTTTCTCAAAAGGAAGGCATTGAATATGAAGAGACATTCACTCCTGTCACCAAATACACTTCGATCAAAACCATCATAGCCCTTGTAGCTAAGATGAAATGGAAGTTTCACCAGATGGACGTAAAGACAACCTTCCTAAATGGTGTCATTGAAGAAGAAGTGTATATAGAGAAACCTCAAGGATTTGAAGTTGAAGACATCAAGACTCATGTTTGCAAGTTGAAGAAGGCTCTGTACGGATTGAAGAAAGCTCCTAGAGCTTGGTATGGCAAGATAGACGGTTTTCTGACGAGCTTGGGCTTTACCAAGAGTAAATCAGATTCTAACCTCTACTTCAAGGTTATGAACGATGATTCGATGATATTGTTGTTGTATGTGGATGAATTATTTTAACTGGAGAAGAAAATCTCATCACCGAATGTAAGAAGAAGCTTGCCTCAGAATTTGAGATGAAAGACCTTGGCCTAATGCATTATTTCTTAGGTCTTGAGGTATGGTAGAGCCCAGAGAGAATATTCCTCAACCAAGGGAAGTATGCAGTCAAAATCCTGAAGAGATTCGACATGTTGGAGTGCAAGTCCATGAATACACCCATGGAAGAGAATCTAAAGCTACTGGTCGACACTTTGTCAGAATTGATTAATGTCACGTTGTATAAACAGATCATTGGAATGTTGATGTACCTGATGAACACCAGACCATACATCTATTTTTCCATGAACACCTTGAGTTAGTTTCTGGTAGAAACCAGACATGTTCACCTAGTTGTTGCAAAACATGTGATGAGGTACCTTAAGGGTACATTAGATTGTGGTCTCAGCTATGATGGAGATCATGATTTCACACTGAGTGGCTACACTGATTCAAATTGGGTTGGAGGTGTCTCTGATAGGAAGAGTACTTTAGGATGTTGTTTCAGTTTCGGATCAGCCATGATCTCATGGAAAAGTAGGAAGCAATCCAGCATTGCTCTAAGTATAGCGGAAGCAGAATACATTGCTATGTGTTCTGCCAGGTGTGAAGCTATATGGCTTCGAAAGTTGTTGACCGATCTATTTGACCTAGAGATGGAAGCAACCATGATCCTATGTGATAACCAACGCTGCATAAATATGATAGAGAATCCTATATTTCATGACAAATCGAAGCACATAGAGATCCGATATCATTACATCCGTGACATGGTGCAAAGATGAGCCATAAAGCTCCAATATGTTAGTATGGATGAACAAGTTGTCGATGTGTTGACCAAGCCTCTATTTTGTGTAAAGTTTGAGCACTTTCGAGATAATCTTGGTATAGTTCGAAAGGACCTCCCTCGAAAGGGGGAGTAGTGTTGTGTTGAGATATATCTAGTATTGTGCTTCCAGCTTAATCGTTGTGATGTAAAGCCAGTCTAGTTGTTGTGTTGAGATATGCCTAGTACTGTGCTTCCAGCTTAATTGTTGTGACGTAAATCCAGTCTAGATGATGTATTGAGATATGCCTAACAATGTGCTTCCAGCTTAATTTTTGTGATGTAAAGCCAGTCTAGTATCGTGCTTCCAGCTTAATTGTTGTGACGAAAATCAAGTCGAGTATCATTCTTCCAACTTAATTGTTGTGACAAAAAGAAAGCCGAGTATTGTGCTTCCAGCTTAATTACTGTGACGAAAATCAAGCCAAGTATTGTGCTTCCATCTTAATTGCGGTGACGTAAAGCCAGCCTAGTATTGTTCTTCCAGATTAATGGTTGTGACGTAAAGTCGGTCTAGTATTGTGATTCTAGCTTAATTGTTGTGTAGTGTGCCAGCCTCATGCTATGATGATGAGCCAACCTCGTCTTATGATGATGTGACCAGCCTTGTGTTGTGATGATGATGTAATAGTTTTATACTAATCCATATTGATGCAAATGATGATTTCATTCCACTGAGAATGACGATGCTACTGATGAGAAAAACTTTTGATGATTTATAGATACGCTAGTCAGTGTTACAAGATGATATTGATGATGTTTTCCTCTCACCCACCTGATGTTGTTGATGATGTTGTCCTCTCTCTCACCTGATGTTGTTGTAGAATACCCTTATTGTTAAGGGGGGTTGTTGAAATAATTTAACTGCAAAGTGTATTCTAATTATTATTGTGGTATTATTCATTAAATGAATCCCCTATTGTGGATTGATCATGTCCGCTTTTGTAAAATACCAAATCCCATTTTGTGGATTGGTTAAAGTATAATTGTAATAGGAAGAATAAGAAGTTGGACCCAGAATATATTAAAGAGGCCCTAGATTATATTAAAGGTGATTATAACCACCCAGATTGAGAAGTTTTCCCTACCAGTGAAAAGACACTTCCACACGTGTCAAATTTGTATAAATAAGGAGGGTAGCACCTCACTTAGATACACACTCACTTGTTCATTGAGAGATAAGTTTCGGAGCAGTAGTTGGAGAAGAGAGAGAGAGAGAGAGGCACATTCTTGGGAGAGGAATTTCTATATTTGTTTGAGTTATCTCTTGGCATTGTATTGGATATCTATAATAAGGAATTTTTGTTGGGTTTTCTTCCCCATGAGGGTTTCCCAGGATAAATGATGTGTCTCTTGTGATTGTATATTTCTCAGTGATCCTATCTTATGCTATTGATATCTAGTAAAATGCAAAGAACTCTAATAATATCTTAAACCTTAACAAATGTAGCCACTTGGTCTCACAATTACAGTTCTCCATGGACTGTACCTAGTCTAAAATCTCCCCCTCCTCCAGAGATGACATTACAGATTGAAAAACCAGAGCCCTCGCCTCGTATTCTGAAAGGAGTACTCAAGCGCTATACCCACAATCCTAATGCAAGAGCCACCTAAAATTAATCCATTGTTGAAGACTTGGGTCAAACCCCTTGTGCGATGTCATCTTTGGAGGTACTCTAGACATTTCCTTCACAGAAGAATGTATTTCTATCTGTGCTAGGATGTATAGATCCTTGTGGCTCAAAAGTTATCAAGTTTGATGTCACAAATGTGAAGCCTCTCTTTCCTTACCATGTAGCATTCCAAATCCATGTGGGTTACTCAAAGTATACCATCAAGGATATTGTTTTTGATGAAGGCGTTTCATCATGTCTGATGTCCTTGGTCTGTTGGAAGGCCCTCGGCTCTCTGACCCTTTCTTAGTCTCTGATCATGTTGATTGATTTTGAGGATCGTTCCTTCCACATTCACGGTATTCTTCCTTCCTTTTCGATCCATCTAGGTGAGAATACGGTAGAGTTGGATGTCAAGGTGGTTGATGTGCCCCTCTACTATAAATTGTTACTTGGATGCAATTGGACTTACGCTATGAATACAATCATATCATCGGTCTTCTGTACTCTTTTTTTTTCTAATGATGGGAAGATCATGATGATCGACCAGTTGTCCTTTGTGTACTCTATCCCCAATGCATCTGTTGGACCGTCGATCCTCGTGATCAACAATTCTCAGTCAACAAATGAGAATAGAGAATATCGGTGTCAGAATGTATCTATCCCTAATGGGTACCTTCAACTTCATGGCACCGGTTCACCCTATACATGCCATGTCCAGTAGGCTCGTTTCATCAGAGAGGTTCACTCCTTTCTGCACTTCCTATTTTAACAATCCTTGAACCCTACCTTCCTTGAAGATGTTTTTTGAAGGTTAGTTACATTCTGGAATGGCCATGCCACTATCGACAACAGATATTGTGTATCAAGCTATTCTTGACTCTTCCGCCGATCCAAATCCTGTTACTTTGTAGGCGGATGAGGAGGATCATGTTCTGGAGCCCGTGTGGGCCACTTCATCGTCTTGTTCACATGATTTCCTCGATGATATTTTTCCTTGATCAGGGGATCAAATTTTGCTCAATTTTCAAAGTGCTCGGAATGCGACGAAAACAGTGCCATTGCGTCCGTCTCATCTTCCCGATTTCGGCGGTATATTTACTTTCTCAAACGGAGTCCATATGGAGAAGATATCGCGATCTGTTCGCCAAGCCAAACAGGCAAAATTTTTGGATGCTGACTGTACCTATCCGTACAGTCCATACAGTTTGTACGGTGATGTGGCAGGACCATACAGGCCATACGGTGATGACATGGCAGTTGGTTATTGGTTGGTTTTTGGCATATTGGATGGTGACACGTGTTCGGTTGATGGCGAGTAATATGAGGACACGTGGCCCAATCCATGGGCGCCACGTGTCCCCTTCATTTTGTTCATTGGTTATATAAAATTATATGGGGAGTCTGTGGGGTTCGACCCCCGGACCTCCCCCAACTCTGACGACTTCATAACTCTCCGCTAGCCAAAGTACCGCCATTTGTTCCTTGTTAACTATGTTGTAACACATATATTTAAAGTTGATATTTGTTTGAAAGGAAAGGGGGGTCAGGCCGGGGCTAAGCCCCAACCCGTGGACACATTGTATCACATATGACCCAAACATATATGCATTGGCCCGACCGTTTGGTGCGTGCATTGCATTGCATTGTATTGCAATGTATTGCAATACATTGCATTGTATATATGGTATAAACCATGTGTTAAATGATTGCCGCAGGGTTTGAACCATAACCATAGTTTAAATGTGCGTGTGGTTTGACCGGTGGTTTAACCACGCGGGAGTTACACGGTTGGACAAAGAATTAACCACTTTGCCCAGCATTCGGTCACATGCTACCATACGCCCAGGTGCCGAGGCGGTTAGGGGCTGGAGACGCCTTAACCATCCTACGGTTTGCACCATTGGCGTGGTTGCACCCGGTGCCAGGTTTTTACGCTTTAAAGAGCGTGTGAGCCAGGTTCACTCAAGGTGGGGTGCGAATTGTAGAACCAGAGACAGCAAGCTTGAAGAGGGAGACTTCCAGGAGGCCTAACTTCTTCATTTTTCGACCGATTGAGGTGCCGAAAGAGCCCGGACATGGGTTTTGGGACGTTGGGAAGCCATTGGAGCAGTCAGTTTGTCAGATTGAGCATTGTAAGACATGTTTTTGAGCACTTTTTGAGAAATTAATAATAATGATCCATTGGAAGCTGGACCAGGAGATGTAGCCCATAAGAGGGGTGAACTCCTTTATCAATTGTCATGCACATGTGTTTATGTTCAATGTTTATGCTGTTGTCTATGTGTATTTTGCATAAGTAATCCTTAATTTATGTGTTGCAAATTGATCTTGTTTCTTTAAACACATAACATTTCACTTGCAATAATTATTCAAGTTTTTCAAGTCTTCTTCAATTTTAGATCAAGTTGGTATCAGAGCACTGGTTTTGAAGACTTGATTGTTTGCAAGTTTTGTTTCTGATGCTCACAAGGTTGAAACTCACAAGAGGAGAAGGTCAACTTGTGGAGCCAACTTTTTATCCGACAAGGAGGAAGCAGTTTCAGTCACCGCAAGTTGCAGCGAGACATTCACCAAGTATGACTAGTGCAGAAGGTCATGAACATGTTCCGAATGAAGAAGAATACTTAAGGAAGACTATCATACAGTTGAGAGATATGATGAAGGTCATGATGGAATGGAACATGATGTCGCAGGGTGAAGGCTCTAACCCTTCAATGCATAAGGGAGGCGGTGGTGACAAGACTCTAGGCAGAGATGGAGGGAATGGTGCTTCT
>ML801072.1:229443-242873 GCA_009831015.1 Picea engelmannii
AACGTTTCTTTAGTCTCACAAGACTAGTTTTGGATTAGTCAACAACCCTAACTTGAAATAACCATAACTTTGTACCTGTAATGAAAAATATATGAAACTGATATACAATGTTCTCCAGTGTGTTTTATGCAATTCCTCTAGGTGTCACTACTTGGAACCTCTCATAAAAGGATTTATGGAAAAAATGGCACACCTTGCTGAATTTTGGCTTATTCTAGAGAGCAACCTTGTAGAGAGTTCCATGCACGGAATATTTGTTGAGTTGATATGAAATTGTTACAAAACATACTACAGACTGTAATCTAACCAACACATTTTTTCTTACTGAATTTGTATCTGTTATGAAGAATTTATGACATTTTTACCCGAAACACTTGTTTTTTACTAGTTTCAGGACTAGCCACAAACCCTATTTTTCACGGAGTGTAACTCCAAAAATAAAATGACCCACAAGTTGAATGTTTTAACACAAATACTTGGATATGTTTACTCAATGGAATATGAATTTCATGGTATGAATCATTCTATAAAAAAAGTTATTGCGAAAATGGTGAGATGACCTGAAAAAAAACATACCTTAGAAAGCATCATCAAAAGAATTTATCCTTCCTTGAATTTCGGCCTTCTTTTATTCACTTTCCTTAGAAATTCAGCTTATATATCCTTTGGTTACCTAAAAAACCTATAGGTATTCAATATTCTCAAGTGTGTCTTAAATGAGAGAGCCTTGCCTCTTATTTATACTCTCCAAGTAGCTTCCTTAAAAACATCTTCTAGGTCACTTTGCTCACTTTCCTTATTTTAGGGTTAACCCACTTCTAATTTATCCAATAACTTTATTATTGAATTAATTTATTTTTTATTCACTTTGAATTATAGTACACTCATCACTTCACTTTATTATTTACCTTTTAAAATCTCTTAAACCACTTTGACTACATTGACCTTTTGGGGCTTCTAGATGACATATGAGGGTCCTCCAACTTCGTAAGGTCATAACTCTCAAACCGTGAGGAGTGATGTGATGTTCCACATACCACCAGAAATGGAATGAAATGTACTATCCATATAGAATATTATTACTTGAAAATATATCAAAACTCATATTGTTATTCATCAAACAAACTTGGGTCCATTACCCAAACCTGGGTTCTCCAACTTCTCATGGCCATAACTCTCTGACCGTGAGGATTTATGTGACATTCCACATACCACCGAAAATTGCATGACAAGCACTATCCATATAGGATAGTTTCACTGGAATTAATCTCATTATTCCACAAATAAGTGTGGGTTCTCTAACTTATTGGATAACTCAATCCGCAAAGCATCTTCCCCTTGAGGGCTTTCACCATAAGGGAACCACTATGGATTTCATCCATTTCTACTTATTATCAACCATTACAAGACAATAATGAGTCATATTTACATCAAACAATATTGGGTCCATTACCAACCTTTGTGTTGCAGGGATTTCTTCAAGGGTTGACATCAATGACAACTAGCCTTAATCAACAAATGTTGAGAAACCTATTGCAATAGAGTTCTTTATCATCATCTCTTATCTCATTGGAGTAGATAAAAATAAAACTTGGCAATCACTAGATTGAGCGGAGAGATCCCCTCACATCTTATTTCACTAGAATAGAGATAGATAAAACTTACTTGACAACCACTAGATTGAGCCAAAAGATCCTCTAACTCTAACTTGATGCCTCTAGTTTAGCATGAATGAAATCCATGGTTGTAGGAAATGGTCATAGAGGATTTTTGCAAATATGTATATATGGCATGCAAAATACCATGACAAGAGGAAAGGACCTTAGGGCCTATGGACCTTCCCAAATAAAATTTAGGAACAAATGTTAATTCAAATTTTCCAATTTATTTCAATTTTAATCCAAGTGTTTCATGAATGGATTGACGATATTCATGTTCTTGATGGTCACTCCTAAGGTTATTGGGTTTTCATCTATTTATGATCAGAACATTTTCATATACTATTGATCAAAATGAAAAGGGCATGCTAGTCGGAAATGAAATGAAAATAAAACATTATTAGGAGATGTGGAAGATGGACTGTCAAAGTCACCTCGAAAGCTAGTTGTTGTAATCGATTAGGGGCCTACTTGTGATCTTATTAATCAAAAGAACGAGGGGGAAGAAGCTCTGGAAATCCCTCTTCTTTGAACCTTAGGAAATTCATCCAAAGAAGAGAAAAAAAAAACAGATTGTGAGACTATACGGTTCATTGAGGCCTAGAAAATACATGGAGTAACACCTTTTTCATTATGCCTCTTTTTTCTCCAAGCTTATTGTGTATACATTTCTCTAGTGGTTGTCATTCTACATTAGTAACACAACCATTGACGGTGAATAATTTTCAAATGAGACTGCAGGAAAGCTATCAACACTTTTATTTGAGTGGAGTAGTAGGTGGAGTTCTGACATGACATGTCTCTAATAGGCTAGATGTCGGTGTTGGCACAGGGGCAGACCCAGGGTTCAATGCTTAACAGCACACCAACAAAACCCTGACTACTAGCCCTTTCAAAAACATCTACGAAGTAGGTGAAGTCTCACCCGAGGTAGAAGCAGGGGGGGTTATAGGATGCAGGTGTTTGTAACCAGGCTGGGACACAATTATGTGATAAGAGCACTTCGCAGAATATTTTTTTAATGCTTAGGAAGTGAACATGCATGAGTTTATTAACCTCATTAACACTACAGAGCATAATCAAAGATATATAAGCACAGTAACAACAAGTGATTATGCACCCTGAGCACTTATCACTATGATTTAAGCCTAGCATTCATTTACCCTTTAACATAAGTAAAGTACTTAAGAAACAAAATAGATATTCATTACACATCATAATCAAAGCACTAAGAAAATGTATAACAGAAATGACACTACACAAAGCAAACCATGAGACACCAGATATATGTGGTTCACCCCAAGGTGGTGCTACATCCACAAACTGCTTCGCCTATTTATTATTCGCCAAAATCTTACATCCAGTCACTCCTGTGCACTAAGCCACGGAGTCGAACTTTGCACAAGATAGGAGATTTGCACATTAAGCACTAAATCCTCCTTCATTACCTTCCAAAAATAGGTCAAATGCACAGAGCCAAAATCTCTTATCACAACACTTAACACATGCTCCACATTGAGCATCACAAACACTAAGCACAGTCTACAAAATCACATTCGAGGACAAATCCTCGACCACATACATTCCTCTTTATTTATACTTTATAAAATCTTATAATAAGGCCTAAACATGGGGAAAACCCATGGGTCGACATCCTATAAACCCATTACAAAACCCATAGGACCCCTTACTGGGTCCACATAACCCTCAAAATAGGTGAGATCCATGATCTCAGCTCCACCTAGGTGCTCCTACTTCGAACAACGTGTCGAAGTCCAAAAGTGGTCCAAAACCTCCAAAACTGACCAAAGTTTCCCCAAAACTTAGTCGAGTGCCAACAAGCCCCCAACACTCACCTGTGAGTCATCCTGAGTCACTCAGGTCCAGACAATGTTGCTTCAAAAGTATCGAGATTAACTCGATCTGCCTCGACTTGTTGCCTTGCCTAAGCCTCCTACTCAGCAAGCTTCTGGACTGTTTTCTCTGTAACAGGCCCTTCCATGCATTGTCCTACTGCTGCAACTACTTTATCTAACTGTGAACCCTAGTCATCGATCTCCTCTAACACCTTGCAAGCTTCATCCTACACAGGTTGTAACTTATGTGTTACTTCCGTCACCTTGCTCTAAAGGGAAGTGATATGTTTTTGTACTCTGTGTTGCTCCTAGGATCTCTTCATCCTTTCCACTGTTGTGAGAAGCTTCATCTGCGACTGCAATGAAAATTCTTGTTGTTGCACCTTCTATAACTGGGCCTCTAGCTTCTTTAACTCTGGATCCTCGGTGAGGCATTCATACGTCAAGGTGCTTCTGTCACTCAACTGTTTACATGTTGATGCGAGGGATTTTATACTTTCTACTATGTTTTTGGCGGACTCCTCCCTCCGGTTACGCACCTCCTGCAGGGTGCTTGACACTTTTCGGGCCTCTAGTTCAGCTATCCTAACCTGAAACTGTTGGAGGGTCTCTGCGAGCTTCGCTACTTGAGCTTCGATAGGCTCTTGCTCCTCTTGTACCAATCCTAGCACAAAGTGACACACTTTACTTACTGCTTCTTTGACCATGGCCTACTCTGCAAGAAATTGCTCTTTTTCCTTCTATAGCTGGGCTTCGCCAGCTTTATTTTCCTCCTGAAGCTCTGCTTTCTCACTTTCATAGGCAGCTACACTGTCCTGTGCTACTCATAATTGTACTAGGAATTTTTATTTCTCCTTTTGCAAGGCTTTTGTAGCCTTCTCCTCTCTTCTTGAGCTCTCTAGAATCGAGCTTTTGTTGCATCAGCAAGCCTTCTTAGCTGGGATTCTCTTTCAGTGGTCATTTTTCTCATTTCCCTTCTGCATGCCTTCAAACCTTCCTCCAATACTTTGACATGTTCTGGAGGTATTCCTTTAAGGTTAATCTCAACATCCAAGTTGGGGCTAGCATGTAGTGTTTCAGGGGTGGGAAACTTGATTTTATACTAGGGGAGGGTGATACAAATCCCTAGTTCACCCTACAGAGTTTGTTCATCCCCTAAGTATGTGATCTATGATGAGAAAGGTGCAGTAGGCACTGCACGGACCAAGCGAACATCTTGTTGCACTTCCTTCAACTCCCTCTCAATCCTTTCATATAACTCCACATTTTTCTCTTCGTATCTCTGCAACATGTCTTCAAAGGCATCCTCCATAGCTCTGCAGACTAGACTAATGTCATTTTCAGTGAGACTGGCTTCCAATTGTGTCTTATTGGTGCGCATTTTCTTTCTTGCTGAAGGTTTCTTCGAAGTAACTTTCCTATTTTCTGGGGCCACTATCACAACAGGGGTATCTTCAGGTGGTGGGGTGCTTGTTGTAGCTTCACCTCCTCCTTTCTCTTCTTCTCCTTCATCTCCTCCTCCATGTCCTTCTACTTCATCTTCTCCTCCTCTTGGAAATCTAGACCCTCTATCTCCATAGGTTTCCTCTTCATCACTCTCTATGTCCTGGACTTCAACCTGCTTTTTGTGTTTCCTATGTTTCTTCGTCCCACTGGACTGTTCAACGTGTTCAACTTGCATAACCATTGGGCTTCCTATCATATCAGTTTCAAATAACTATGCATTGGCGAAAGGTACAAGAAATGCTTTTGGCCAATCCTTTATAATTTGTTCCATAACTTCATCCGTGAGCTTATAGTATAAGTGAAATATTTCCTGGTTCTCATCTCTTCACGTGGTGATGTAAATGAAGTGGGGATCAACGTAGAACTTCTCTATGGGACAGTACCAATGCAGGGTACGCGGTGTCATACGAGGGAATTCTTCAATGGCGACTTTCAACTGTTGATAATATCTATGAAATACGGCATTAGATTGCCACTGCTTAGTCATGTCATTGGTATACCACGGGGTGGAAAACTGAGTGGTCAGGGGCTCCGTAGGTTCAATCTATGGGAAAGTAGCTCCTTCAAGCATCTGTCAAGCCACAAATGAAATCAAGATGATCAAAAGATTGTAGTGAATCTCATATCCTAAGTCATGGGCTTTGCGACAATCTTTTTTTAACTCGTTGACGAGGTAGTTCGCCCAGTTCATATGCAGGCCCTCCACACACTTTCCTGCAAGGTCCTCCATGAACCTAGTGTCCTGTGTGGGGCAGTTCTTCCTCACTATATTTCCAGCTAAGAGTTGATAAGCAAGGTGCACTACGCCATCCTGTATGGAGGCTACTTTGTAACCTTGCTTCCCCTTTTCTACCTCTCCATAGGCTTCTTTAATGTGTTGTGCTAAAGAACGGTCCGAGGTCTTCCCTAGGTAGAACTGTTGGGGGTCAGGGCCCTTTAAAATTTAACCTGTGATCTGGTAGATCAGCGTAGGATCCACAGTAATTCTTTTGTCAAGCCATATATATCTTCCATGATAGCACGACAGAAGGAGTTTAACGCAAGCATTAACCTCCTGGTGGTGGCTAAAATGCAGAATATTCATTACATTTAATATGGTTGATTGTTCCAACTCCTTGATTCATGGCTGCGAGATGAAGCGAGGTTTCCTTCCGGTTGTCTTCATTAAATAACAGTGAGGAGCTAGTGTGGCGTAGTTCCTCCGATCTCATAAGTTGAAGTCATTGTGCTTCAACAGCGGGATCTACCCTAACTGACTCCCTACTATGCGAATTCCTTTCGGAGTGTACACAGTGAACACGGAGTACTAGAAATCACGAGGGATACTATCGTGGTTAACGACGCCAGCCAGAGGCGAAATATACTCAGGCAAGACCGATGGGATCTATTTCGCGTTAGCCAGATCACTGCGATGCTTGCTTATTTGTTCAGTTACGGGGTTGATGCAGGAGGAACGACGTCCAGTCGAAGTGGAAGTCTGCAGTCCCCTATTTGACGATGCTTGAATACCTTCATATACAGGTATGTCGGCGATGATTTTCCTAACAACTTCCTCGACAGTATTCTCAAAGTCGTTGGGTTCGTCCAACATTCTAGTTTTTAATAGACAGCGGATAGACAAACAGAAAGGCGAGGTATACTTTCTGATAACGACAGGCAGCACCGTTCGACACTTAGACAGTTCTCGACTTGGATTAGTCAAGAACGGGTAGCAAAAATTTGTCCCAGCGCCATGATCGATGAGTTAAATAAGTGGGGCAGCGTGACGGATCTTCCAACAGATAGGAACTAGAGTTAAATTCTTCCATTGATGTAAATCTAGTTGGTATGGCATTGTCTCAACATCCAAAAGCAGTCTATAAACCCATAAATGTGTTTCCTAACCTTTCTGGAGCATCATTATAAAGTTTGGGGCACCTCCAACGGTTATATAACTTCGCCAAAGCGAAGTCCAAATCTGCGCAGACTTGTTGTTCTAGCGAGGTTCAAACCCTGCAAACCTGCCTCCTGTGAAGTTCCAGTCTGCGAAGTCTTCCATCTGGTTTCCTAAACTTCTTGTAGTTTTTCCAACTTAGCCTTCTTTTTATTGAGCTTCCTTGCCTTCTTTCATGTTATTTGAGTCTCTTTAATTGCTTCTGGAATTGACACTGACTATGCCCCTGCCTCGGGCACGGTCTCTGTGCTGACTTCCCAGTCTTAACGGATCGTTCTAATTTCACCTTCGAGCTGAAGTGGCTCTTTTGATTCCTCACTAGAACCTCTATTAAAAAACCGATTCACAGGTCCTTCCTTTTCCCCTGTCACGGCCTCTACGCATACCTGATCTCTTCCCGACAGAAATTTTGGGTTTCGGGGTTTCGTGATTCCCGTTGTCGAGAACCTCAGTCTTCTCGATCCCCTGATCTCCGATATGTCAATTTTCCGAAATGGATTTCAACTTCAGTTAGACCCCTGGGCTATACCTTTGGTCCACATGACCTTCCCTTACATGACCACAATCCCCTTCGGGTTTTCGCGACTCAAGCGCCTGACCTCTTGGTCTCTCGACTCCTGAATTACCGATTCCTGAAGTGCCAAAATGACCTTGCCTTTCAAGATTTTCCTTGAACTCCTAGATTGTTTCCACGTGTCCCCCTCAAGATGGACAGTCCTCGTCACTTCGCAATCTCGGGAAATCAAATGCTTATGGGTTCTTTTCCTCGAAACTCCCGAAATCCCGACATGCAAAACGTTGATGGGCTCTTGATCGTCGCCACGTGTCTCAACTGACGGACGGTCCTGATTCAGTCTCGGGATTTCGTGACTTGCGATTCCTCGATGTCGCAGTTTCTCTGTCAACTCAAACCCCGGTAACCGAAATACCGATGGGTTATTGATCTCCGCCACGTGTCTCAATAGATGGACGGTCCAGATCAAAATTGAGATTTCCACTATGAAGTGACCCTATCTCCTGTCCTCAAGACTTCTGATACCCCAAATTCAAAAACCCTGATATCCCAACATCTTTCGGGACCTTCACTCTGCTTGTGATAGTTTAACCCTCGTGCAACTCCTGTCAGATCCCACGACTGATCGGTATCTAAGTGAGGATCTGACGGCTCACGATCTCCTAAGCTTGAAACTGGGGAAACAATCATAACCTCCTTGCTTCTCTGTCAGATCAGATGGCTGGCGAGATTTCGCAAATTCTCTACAAAGAAACTTGACCATTCATCTCTTCCCTTTGACGACTTCGCAGGTTCGAACCCTTCTGAGGGTTTTCCCGACTTCAAGTCTTTCAAGAGCTCCTGCACGCACTCCTTGCGGCAAACCTTCAAACACTTCAATGTTGAACACCTTCGACTCCGCGCACTCCTTGCAGTAGCAGTCTCTCAACAATTCTTCAGGTTACAAACCCCTAAAGCTTCATTCGGCCTGCGCACACTTTGCACGGCTCCTGTGCCTAACTGCACCCTTGAGGAAATGAGAACAAAAGCTAACCTATCTGAGCTTTCAGAGACAAAACCCTTTGAACCCTTTTTGTCAACGCACTCCTTGCGGACAATTCAATTGCACTCCTTGCAGGAACTCTCGCTCAGACAGAGAAACAATTGAAACTCATTTCCTAACTCTTTCTCTCTCAGACTTAAAACATAATCCTGAAATCATTCATACACAGCATAGAAAAGAAAATATATAATAGAAAGAGTAAAACCTTGAACAGACCATTTAGCATACACATACAAGAAACAAATACAACGCCATGAATATGAATTAAGACTTCTTCTATTAACTCAAATCTTTGTACATGGTTGTTTTTCAAACACAACTTCTTTGTTCTAGCTATGTATGCTCTTCTCTGGGAAATGTTATTCTGTCCTACAATAATACAATGAGGGTGTCTAT
The DNA here is from genome assembly GCA_009831015.1 of Picea engelmannii. Classification (NCBI taxonomy): domain Eukaryota; kingdom Viridiplantae; phylum Streptophyta; class Pinopsida; order Pinales; family Pinaceae; genus Picea; species Picea engelmannii. The sequence goes on from ML801072.1 coordinate 238,349, forward strand.
ATCCGTTTTCCCTCCACTCCTAAAACTGTCTAATATGAGAATTCAAAGCTACCTACTAACATTAATGTCTTCTTCGTCCTTCGGACGAGAGCGGGTTGCTCAAGGTATGATTACAATCTATAAGTACGCCTCTCCTTAACTACTACATTTACGTTTGGTGCGTCCATCTTCAAAAAAATTTAAACAATTTATCATGTGTCCAAAATGTATTGCGCTTGCCCCATGCTCGCTTGACGTTGGCGATGCTCCTGCATCATACTCCCTTACTTGAAAATTTTCATGGGCTCCTATCCATGAGCTCTCACACAGTCTGTCCATGCTTATGAATCTCTACTTCATTCTCCCAGCTGGCATCTTCAATTGGATGTCCCTTCCACTTGACCAAGTATTCAAAGTATTGTTTTCTTCTAGTCTTCTTGCTAACTCTTTTGTCTAGTATGATTTCCATCTGTGGCTTCTCTGCAACAGGCATCTGCTTTGTCCATTGGATATCTGGTTGTTCATCACTTGTTCCTATTTCCTCAATTCTGTATGGGTACAAATCTGAGACATTGAATATTGGAGAAATTCCGATCCCATCGGGTAATTCAATCTCATAAGCATTTGCCCCAAATTTCTTCAATACCTTACATGGTCTGATCTTCTTCATCTTCAGTTTGTTATATGTCCCCTTCGGGAACCTTTCCTTTCTCAGATGTGCCAGAATCAAATCACCAACCTCAAATTGAAGTTGTCGCATGTGTTGATCTACTCTGTGCTTATATTCTTGGCTCGAGTTTTGTAAATGCTCCTTCACCTGGCTGTGAAGTTCTTTCATCACCTCTACAAAATCTTCTGCACTAGCGCTCCTAGTCGCAATCTGTTCTGAATCCCTCAGTTCAGAAATTCCTCTCAGCTACATGCCATAAACAATTTGAAATGGACTTTGTCCTATGCTTCTATTCATTGAATCATTATAAGGAAATTTTTCCTGTGGTAATATGTTGTCCCACTAGTTCTGGTGTTCTGTCACCAAGCTCCTCAGCAAGTCTCCTAAACTCTTGTTCATGACTTATGTCTGTCCATCCATCTGAGGATGATAAGCTGAACTGAACGATAAATTTGTTCCTAGCTTCTTCCATAAGGTTCTCCATAAGTGTCCCATGAACTTAGTGTCTCGATCCGAAACTATGCTCCTTGGTAAGCCGTGAAGTCGAACGACTTCTTTGAAAAACAGATTCGCAATGTGAGTTGCGTCACTGGTTTTCTGACATGGTATGAAGTGTGTCATTTTGGAAAATCTATCCACTACCACAAAGATTGAGTCAAACCCTCTTTGTGTTCTTGGCAACCCCAATATGAAGTCCATGTTGATTGCATCCCACGGCCTCTCAGGTATGGGCAATGGTTGATAAAATCCTGCATTCTGTCTCTTTCCCTTCGAATGCTAGCAAATTATGCATCTATCCACGAATTTCTTGACGTCTGCTCGCATTCCCGGCCAAAAATATGACTCATTCAATTTTGCAAATGTCTTGTTGTGACCGAAATGTCCGGCCAATCCTCCACTATGTTTCTCCTTTAGCAAATTCTCCCTCATGGAGCATTTTGGAATACAAAGTTGATTACCTTTAAACAGTAATCCTTCTTGGATCATGTATTCTGTCCATTGACTTTTGTCCTTGAGAATTTGATTCTCAGCTGCTTCATATGCCTCCTTAAAATCTGGATCATCTCTGTACATGTTCCTGAGATCATCAAAACCCAGTGTTTTAACTCTGAACTCCTGCAACATCAAACATTTCCTGCTCAAAGCATCAGCAACCTTGTTAGCAGTTCCAGAAATATGCTTAGTTACAAAAGTAAAGTTCTGCATGTATTCAACCCATTTTACATGTCTTTGATTCAACTTTTCCTATTGAATCACAAACTGCAGTGCATGATTGTCACTATATAAGACAAACTCCTTCAGGATCAAGTAATGTCTCAATTTCTTTAATGCCTGAATAATAGCATAAAACTCCTTGTCATATGTGGAGTATTTCACCTTCACCTCGTTCAGCTTCTCACTGAAGTATGCTATCGGCTTGTCTTCTTGACTCAAGACTTCCCCTATTGCAAATCCACTTTCATCACATTTCACTTGAAATGTCTTTTGGAAATCAGGCAACACCAGGATTGGTTGTTCTGTGATTTTCCTCTTCAATAGATTAAAACTTTTCTCAGCCTCTTCTATCCAATGAAAAGATTTGTGTCTCTTCTTCACTGTGTCCATCATCAATGCACTAATCCCACTGAAATTCCTGATGAATTTTTGATAGAAACTAGCTAATCCATGAAAACTTCTCACCTCAAATATACTCTTCGGTGATGGCCAATTCTTGATCACCTCCACCTTATCTGAATCCATCCTCAATTTATCTACAGAAATAACAAAACCCAAATAGATGAGTTCTGTTTTCATGAATGATTATTTCTTCATGTTTATCAGCAACTTCTCTTGCTGTAATCTCTTCATCACTATAGCTAAGTGGTTTAGATGATCTGCCTCTATTTTACTGAAGATCAGTATGTCATCCAGATACACAATGACAAATTTTCCAATGAATTCCGTCAGGACTTCGTTCATCAACCTCATGAAGGTACTTGGCGAGTTCTTTAAACCAAACAGCATAACAAGCCATTCATAGTACCCTTTGTTAGTATTGAAGGTTGCCTTCCATTCATCACCTTCTCTCATATGAATCTGGTGATATCCAATTTTCAAATCAATCTTCGAAAAAAATTTCGCTCCACTTAAGAAATCCATTAGATCATCAGTCCTTGACAATGGAAATCTGTACCTGATTGTTATCTTGTTGATTGCCCTTGAATCAGTACACATCCTCTAGCCTCTGTCTTTCTTTGGACGGAGTACTATCGGAACAACACACGGACTCAAGATTTCTCTAACCAACCCTTTTCCCAACAAATCCTGGACTTGTCTCTTGACCTCTTCATTCTCCTGTGACGTTAATCTGTACGTTGCTTTGTTTGGAAAACTAGCTCCAGGTATGAGATCAATATGATGACTCACACTTCTGATTGGTGGCAATGAACAAGGTAGTTCGTCCACTACTATGTCAGTGAACTCGTCCAGCAGTTCCTAAACCTCTTCTTGTAAATCATCTACCCTTGTGCTGGTTAAAACAATCATTAGCTTTCTGACCATAATGAATTGTGGTTCCTCCTTGTTCTTAACCTCTGTAAGAAGTTCCTTCCCTCTCATGAGAAGTACAGTGTTGCTTACTTCAGGTTTCACCTCCTTATCTTTGATTGGAAGCAACATGTGAGTTCTCCCATTCTTCTCTAGGGTGTATGTGTTCATCCTCCCATCATGAACCACATTTCTGTCATATTGCCACAGTCTACCCAGCAATAGATGACAAACATCCATGGGAATAACATCACAGAGTATCTTATCATTATATCCTCTTATCTTAAATTCAACTAAACATTGTTTAGTGACATTTACCTGATGTCCTTTTTGTAGCCATGAAACTCTTTATGGACTTGGATGTTCAATTGTCTCCAGCTCCAGCTTTTCTACCATCTCCATTGAAATGAGATTATCCGTGCTACCACTGTCCACAATGACCTTGCATACCATGTCCTTGGTTTTGCAAGCAGTCCGAAAAAGACTGTTTCTTTGGACTGAACTCTCCACCTCCTTCTCTGGTGTTAAGAGAACTTTTCGCATCATCAGTGATCTTCCACCTTCAGCATATTCTGCCTCAACATTCCATCTTTGTGCTTTAGAAATGTGAGTCTCACCACCTTCTTTCTTCTTATCTAGACATTCATAAGATTTGTGTCCATTCTTTCCACATGTGAAGCACTTTATTACTCCACCTCTTCCTCTTCCTCTGCCTCTAGTACGAGGAAAAATGTTTACATCTGCATAGTGACCTCTCTGTTTGGTATGCTTCCCTCTTTGCGAACTTCCACCTCTTTTAGTCTGAGTCTGAGGTTTTTTCCGTCTTCTTTGTGTTTCAGATTTCTATCCTGGGCAACTGATTTGCCTCTGGCTTGACTTCTACCTCGGCCTCTCTGACCTTGTTTTCGGCTTAGCTTCTCTTCAGCTTTTAAATCCATCTGATAATCATCTTCCACCGTTCAGATGGTCATCATGCTCATCTCATCCTGAATGTCGCATCTCAGGCCATTCGTGTATCTGGAAACCTTTTCATCATCGCTTTCCCGATGACCTGCCCTGATGTTCAGTCTATAGAATTCTTCAGTATATTCCTTCACTGTCATCAATTTCTGTCTCAAATTTTGCATTCTTCGAAACAAAGTAATCTGGTAATCCCTGGGAATGAATTTTTCCTTCATCTTCGCAATCATCCTATCCCAACTCTTGATTTTCTTCTTGCCTTTGCAGCGTCTGTCAGCTTGTAGTTCATCCCACCACAATGTTGCATGTCCTTTCAATCTTCTGATAGCATGTCTGACCTTCTTGTCTTCCTCGACATCTTCATAGTCAAAATAAGTGTCCAAATCTCTA